>SJYC01050647.1:0-117008 GCA_006408675.1 Madoqua kirkii | reverse complement strand
GGGATCGGTGGGGAGGGGAGGGAAGGGGGCGGGGGCAGGGGCGGGAGAAGGGGGCGGAGGGAGGGCCCGGCAGAAGGCAGCCCCCCACCCCCCGCGCCCCTCGAGTCGCCCCGAGTCCGGGGCAGCTCTGGGACAAACGGGCTTTCGGGAAGCTTCCAGGAGTAATGGATAACGGGAAAGAATTCCACCTTTTTTCTAAGCCAAGAAGGATGTCGGCTGCTTGCCCGGTGATCTGCCTCAGGTTTTTATCTCCTGTATGAGGAGCGGTTAGTCCCTGGGCTCCGAGCGCATTCCAGCGCCCCGGGCGGGGGGTCCAGGTTCAGCCCCAAGCCACCAGTGCCATCAGAGTCGGTGCCGCGCTTAAACCCCACAGCACAAAGATCGTGTGGAAGGCTTCTTCTTTTTTTAAGGGGGAGAGGGGATACTTTCCAGGCTTCCACGAATCCGCTCACTCTGTTCGCTCATCAATGAGTAACTGAATTCAGGGCCCTGAGGGTGAGAAGCGCTGGGCGGGCCGGTTTCCCAATGTCTCAGGAACGCAGTCCCGGTCCTGTGATTTCTCGGTCATAAACTTCTAGAGGCCCCGAGTCACTTGGTTTAACCCAGCACACAGCGATTTCTATGGAACTGTTTTCAAGGAGGAAATGGACTCCTAAACTCCATACTTCCTCATGTAAAACGTGTGGCTTTCGGTGGACTCCACCCTGAAGCCCGGTGGGTGTCTTCTCCCGTCACTAACCCAGCTCAGAACCCTGGCTCTGCGCGCCCCGGAGCAGCTGGGTCAGCAGTTATTTCTGGCCTGTTCCTCCTACACAGCACCCGCTCCTTGACCATCAAAGCCACAGCTCTCCTACTCACGACCAACTCTCACGAAAACGAACAGTAACGGTTCACAGTTGCTGAACATCCAGGGTGGTGCCTGGCCCTTTCTGCAAAATGGTCACCAAGAAAACGCCAGTCATTTCCATCTAGGTGTGCAGGCCACTAGCCGCGATAACTGGTCCAGAAATCCCATCCCTGTCTTCACTATTAATATGGAACAATAGGGTTTCTGGGTTCACAGACCTGAGACAGGAACTCTACCGTCTCTCTCTCTCCCTGAAATACATGATTTTTAGATTAAACACAATGTCTGTAAGATACCCAAAGAGGACGTTTGCCTGTGATTGAACCCTGAGAGATAAAACACTCTGTTAGAGGGTGCAGTGTTCTTGTCCAGACTCCCGCCCATGCATCTCAACACACAGTCAATGCACAGATTAGGGCATCACTCACAGATGAGTCTGAAACCTAACAGCATGTTGTAGCCATCTTTCCAGGTCTACTAGAATGAGTGAAGTCACTCAGTTGTGTCCGACTCTTTGCCACCCCGTGGACTGTAGCCTGCCAGGCTCCTCCATCCATGAGATTCTCCAGGCAAGAATATTGGAGTGGGTTACCATTTCCGTCTCCAGGGGATCTTCCAGACCCAGGGGTCGAACCCGGGTCTCCCACATTGGAGGCAGACGCTTTAACTTCTGAGCCCTAACTTTTTTCTCTGTTGGTTTTTGCAAGGAACAGAGGTAAAAAGCACAGGACGTCACTGTTTAACTTTGCCTTTCAACTTTGGTGTGCTCATTCCCAGGCAAGTGGCTGTTAGGGATACAGTAATGATACCACTTGTGTTCTGCAGGGTTTTCTCAAAGGCTGGAGTTGACATTCTGAAATGGGAGTTAGGACTTAGTGGTCTGTGCCGTTTTAACTGTGGAAGTCTGGTTTGTTTTTTTTTTTCATGGTAATGGGATTAATTTGATGAACTTTAAAGCTACAGTTCTTAACTGTTATGATTTTACGATGTACAAGTCCATTCTCAACACAGTCGTGACTGACTTTGCGACCCCATGGACTGTAGCCCGCCAGGCTCTTCTGTCCATGGGATTCTCCAGGCAAGAATACTGGAGTGGGGTTCCATGATGTCCTCCAGAGGTAAGCATGAGTTACCACCAAAGAATTGATGCCTTTGAACTGTGTTGCTGGAGCAGGCTCTGGAGAGTCCCTTGGACAGCAAGTAGATCAAACTAGTCAACTGTAAGAAAAATCAATCCTGAATACTCATTGAAAGGACTGACGCTGAAGCTAAAGCTTGAGTATTTTGGTCATCTAATGCAAACAGCCAACTCATTGGAAAAGTCCCTGATGCTGGGAAAAGACTGAGGGCACAAGGTGTCGGAGGATGTGATGGCTGGATGGCATCACCGATGCAACGGACATGAGTGTTGGGCAAATTCTGAGAGATGGTGAGGGACAGGGAGGCCTGTTGTGCTGCAGTCCATGGGGTCATAAAGAGTCAGACACAACTGGATGACTGAATAACAACCACTACCATCTCAAGTGTTTACCTGGCTTGATAGAGTGTGTAGGATGGACTAGACCCACAGGGTTGGTGAACTGCCTGGAAACATCCATTCTGCTCCTGTCTGGAGGCAGCATGGAAGGGTGACCCAGAGATCTACCACCACTGCCTTATGCCAGCTCAGGAGCCCAGAAATGGAGACCAGTTTCTACTTCTCTGAGGTCCAGTAGAACTGAGAACACTGAGTTTTCAAATGCTCTCAACTTTTTAAAGTTTCTATGCGTGCAGCGGTGGAGGCATGGGTACATCTTAGCGATCACTCTGGCACATCCAGGATTTGTGACAAGTGTTATCAGTGCTGATAGGAGTGCGGCCAAGCTTGAGAAAGAACATGCCTCCCCTCATGCACACTGAGACCCTGACCAGCAAGCTTCTCCTTAGACTTCCTCCTCACTGTCCCTGAGCTCCAGCTTAGAACTGTCAGGTGGGGAGGCAGCAGGAGAGGGTAGAGAGCACCTGCATCCAGTCTCACCCCAAGGGGCTGCATCTGGGACCCTCACTGCCTCCTCTGGGGGTAGGGGGGCATCTGGCTGAGTCTCCTTTAGAGTTTCCATCTCCAGGGTCACTTGGCACACTTGGGCTCAAACACCTAAGCTTAAAATGTTCAGATTTAATATGAGATGAATAATATGCTCAGCTGTCTGTCTGGAGAGGAGTATGGGGCAGTGAAGCTAATCTTTCAAACCATTCTTTTTTTTTTTCCTTTTCATATTCTCATGATAAGAGTAAAGTGCAGGTGTTTAAAAAGCAAAATGGCAAAAGACATCTAAAAGCAAATGGCATCCCTGAACAAACATGATCCTGTTGGAGGGGCCGACTCCTAGGTTCTCCCTAGACACAGACACAGAGCTCTGACTGCTGGCAGGCACCACACAGCCCCTGTGCCACACACGCTCAGAGCTGAGGCTAATGCTTTATCAAGTGGATACAGTGCCCTCTCACAGAATGTCCACTGGAAAACCTACCAAAAGTCAGCACCCAGCCGTGTTTTTCTAACATGTAAAACCAAACATCTCTATTTCCCTTCTTTTTATATATATGGAGCAGTAAAAGAATGTTAGTATATCTTCAGGTGTTTTGCTTAAAATAATATTTCAACGAAAATTACCCAAACCTTGAGATGTTCTCAGAAGATTTTCTTGGCCAGTGGGCTGGCACATCCTCTGTTGGGAGGTTTTCGCTATTTCCTCCCAGTGATGGATGGTGAATGAAACAGATGTTCTGATAGCAATTCAGTATAAGGGTCTATTTCCACTCACTTCTGGTGCTTTGATATTATTTTTAAAAACCTGTTCCTTTAGCTCTTGTTGAGTTTTTAAAACCTATAAGATCTTGGCTCCATGACCCATTTCTTCAATTGCAGAGATTACTTTTGCAAGGAATTCCAGATATGCTCAGCAAACAACAATGTACTAAGAAAATAGCAGAGCAGTTCTAGATTGTGACTGATTTGAGTTCCAATTATAAATAATAGTATTTTGGGGAAAATGTTTCTGAGAGGAGAGTGCTTAAGACCAGCCTTTGTTCTATGCATGTTTAAAATGACCATTAAGAGGTCTTGGACCACTTTGAGTCTGGACTCTTTGTAATTAACTACATCATTTAAGAAACATATGTTTCTGTGTCAACTATCAAATTATTTTAACGAAAGTATGAAATATTTAAAAACATGGATCTCCTCAAAAGGCTAAGCCCATGCATTACCTGATCATGAATACAGACCAGTGGGGTAGAGGGAGGGCACAACTCCAAGGACAATTCATGCTTTCAACATAAAAGCAGAGTAATGTGTTCCAGCGGCCAAGAACTTTCTGGCTCTTCAGTTTGTACGTAACTTCTTATCAAGGGCAGGAGAAAGGCTGGGGGGAAATACATGGGGCTGTTTGTTCTTGTGTAAAAGTGACTGGAGCTCAGAGGACGTGAAATACCATGTGAGAGGGACCATGGCCGCCAGAAGGGCTGCAGTCGTGGAGGTTAAAGAAAGATGGTGAAACTGTAAACAGAAGAACAGGCTGAGCTCGCCTCCTGAGTACAGGAGGCCTTGAACCGGCAAAGGATTCCAGGCAAATCACAGATGCAGACCAGCAGGAGCCACGTTCCCTCCTAGATCATTGCCGTGACCTCGAACTCAGAGTTCTCATCTGTAAAATGATAGAAAGGCATTTCCCTTGGCTTGCCCTTGAGAAGATAAACGAGATCCTGCCTGGGCAGCCCCACCACCGTGCTCGGTAAGTGGGTGGAAGGGACTGATTTCTTTATTTTTTTTTTTAACAAAATGAAGCCTAGTTTCTTTTCTTTTTTCTTTCTTTCATCTTTTTTTGTTTTGCTTTTGTTTCTGTTTTTTTTTACAAAACACAGTACTTAGGAACAGAGTAAAAATTAATAATCTGATACCATGCCAGTCATTTCACACGTAGTCTCTCATTTTATCTGCTTCTCCAAGCCATGCGAGGTCTGGCTATTAGCACACGCCCTTTCCTGGGGGAGCACAGAGAGGCCAGGTAACCTGGCCAAGGAGACACAGCAGGCCAGGGCAGAAGGAACAGCACAAACTGTCAGCTCTAGAGCCCACACTCCAGGCCGTCTAACTCTGGAGTGAAAAGCACGTGTGTGTGTGGAAGGACTCCTCGATCTCCATCAGCAGATCCTTCCTCTTTCTTGCCGAGCTGTACCGTGCACAGGAAGGTCTGCTTGGCCTGCCATGGCTCAGGCAGTTCTGAACACGTCCTGCTGCACTCAATGAGAGTCTGACTCATTCCCCCCAAGTACCCACTTCCCAGGCAGAGCAGCTGTGCCGGCTCCAGAGGAGTCACCCCTAGATTCCACGGGGTTACTGAGAAGGAATTTGCCTTTTTCTGTGATTCTGCTGAGGAAATGACAAAATATCACAGTCAGTTTAACTGGCTGGTCAGTTTAACTCCATTGTGCATGAGCAAAACCTTCAGCTGAGTCCTACAGCCGCAGCCACTGACACAGACGCAAAGGGCAGAGTGTGGCACTGTGCCTGTCGCGGCGGCAGTTCATGCAGCTGCAGGGGAGGCTGCTCTTAAAGCCAATGATGCTGTGACAGTCTTGTGTTGCTTTTTGTGTAGATTCCTCCAGACGCTTGGAAGACGAGCGGACAGGCCATCATCTGACTCTGCTCCCAGAAATACAGGATGTCAGGCAACCTGGTCGCGGAGCCGGGGCTGGTGTTGGGGACCACTGAGCGCACAGGCGCAGACTGGGGCCACGTCACAGGAGAAGATGAGCCTCTTTTCTGAGCCTGGAAACGCCCCTCAACAAACCCCTCACTTTCTAAGCCAGAGGGTCCATCCAGCACCTTGAATTACAATTCATGTGATTATGTTATCTGAAGTGCTTAATTACTTTCGCTTATGGAAATGTGCTGCAGTGAACAGTTTTCTAGCAGAGATTCCCAAGTACTAAGAGAACTGTTGGGATTATTTCATGGCCGAGATCTCTCTGATACACAGAAAATGTGCAAACCTAGACTCTGGTACTGAAAGGGAATGAGGAGAGAGGGTGCAATATGGTGAAATCAAATACTCCAATTAAATTTGCTCTGAGAATAGAAATTTAATGGACACATTTTATATTGGAAAATCCCGACTGTATATCCTAAGGCACTAGAGGAAACATTGGTAATGTCAGTAATTAAATGAGTTACTTTATCTGATATATAGTATATGTGTTTGATCAGTAAGACAACTGACTTACACTGATACTGCCTGTTAGGGCTATTAAATGAGTTATATTATATCACCTTGATACAACAGACTACTAGATTTCAAGAGAAAAAAAGACTTTCCTCTATGATGGCACCCCACTCCAGTACTCTGGCCTGGAAAATCCCATGGACGGAGGAGCCAGGTGGACTGCAGTCCATGGGGTCGCTAAGAGTCAGACACAACTGAGCGACTTCACTTTCACCTTTTACTTTCATGCATTGGAGAAGGAAATGGCAACCCACTCCAATGTTCTTGCCTGGAGAATCCCAGGGACGGGGGAGCCTGGTGGGCTGCCGTCTATGGGGTCGCACAGAGTCAGACACGACTGAAGCAACTTAACAGCAGCAGCAGCAGCATAGTAACCTCAGAAAGAGTTAACTGAATCTGAGGTAATTTGGTCACTTTATGGGATAATGTCAAGAGAGTCTTCAAAGAACTGAGTGTCCTAGCAGTGTTTTCAGATGGCCTTGTCTTTTATAACAAGTAATGAATTGTGATGAAATGTGCACATGAAGAGTTGAAAGAAAGAAGACTGTGCTGAGGGAAACTGGAGTTTAGGGCACTTGCTTAAAACTGTGCACACTGGTATATATATATATATCATTGTGTGTGTATCATATATATATATTTATATATATATATAAATATATAACAGATAACCAACCAGGACCTACGCTAGAGCACAGGGAACTCTGCTCAATACTCTGTAACAAACTAAATGGGAGAAGAATTTGAAAAACAATACATGTATATGTAGAACTGAATCACTTTGCTGTCACCTGAAATTAATACAACACTGTTCGTCAGCCATAATACAAAATAAAATTTAAAAACAGATGAAAGAAGAGCCTCAGTGTTCTCATGTATAAAATGAAGATATTGATACTATTATCTCCTTTGCATGATTGATACAAAGATTAAATGTGTGAAAGTGAACACCTTTAAGAAGCTGTAATTTCAGACAAATTTGACAAAGTGAGATTTGAAAGCTTTCTAGAAGGAGAAGCAGGAAGACAGCATCCACTGGGAAGACCACCGGTACCGTGGCCTCCTTCAGATCAAGCCCTCTGCACGGAACAGCCTTGCTGCACATGGGCATGTCAGTGGCGGGACCGGACACTTCCCAACCACTTGGCTCCTTGGCTCCTGAGTCCACGGGTGGTGGCATGGATTCTGCCTTCCTTTGCGGGTGGCTGGCAGAGGGCTGGCCTCACTTTGGTGCCTTGGCCCCCTGTTGCTTGGGGAAAAGCACCAAGAAAAAACGAAGTGAAAGGGGGCTAGTACTCTGTTACCACCAGGCCAGCCAAGCTCAGGACAGCCACTGCCTGTCACCTTGGGCAAGGCTGGCTCATCCACCAGTGGGTGCCCTGGCTCATGTTGCCCCACCTGTGACAGCCCACAAACAAATTTTAAGTTTTACGTACTATTTAACTCAAAAGGAAGAAAAATGAATACACATAACTGTTAACATGCCGCTGAGCCACCAGGGAAGCCTGTTAACATGCTAACTATGTAATAATAAACCTAACCTGGCTTCCATCTATGTTTATGCTGATGCTGTTATAAAATTCAGATTTTTTAATGGAGGAAGAGACCTCAAAGGCAGAACCGCCTGGGGCCCATGAACGCCCCAGGTCAGCTTGGTCACTGCTGGCTGCGGCTCGTCTGTGCCCGGCACACGTTGTTTCATTGGCTGAAAATCGCGTCTTCCCCCTTGCCTCTCTGTAGGGCTGTACTGTGTGTGAACCTAAGTTAGTCAGTGTCACACACTTTTCAAAGAAGAAAACAGGTCCTGTGTTCTCAGACTCTATCGTCTAAGTGGGAGACAGTCGGCTGTTAACAAAGGTGCTTTGCAGTGGCTCATTTATGTGGACATTTCTTTTATGAGTTAATTAGTCATAACTCCCTTGTGAGCACAATGCACATCTGGGAAAATAAAACTGCTCACTGAGAGTGAGTTACTGGGGTGTAGGTGGGGCACAACCATCCCTTAAAAGGCTTAACGAGAACCCTGATGCACTCAGAAGTTGGACCGCCAGAATGGACATCATCAAAAAAGCTACAAACAATAAATGCTGGAGAGGGTGTGGCGAGAAGGGAGCCCACCTACACTGTTGCTGGGAAGGTAAACTCACGCAGAACAGTACGAAGGTTCCTTAAAAACTAAATACAGAGCTACGTATGTAACCCAAACATCCCACTCCTGGGCATATATATGGAGAAAACCGTAATTAAGACACATGTACCCCGAAGTTCATAGCAGCCCTATTTATGGTAGCCAGGACATAGAAGCAACCTAAATGTCCATCAACAGAGGAATGGATAAAGAAGATATGGTGCATTCATGGAATAGTATTCAGCCATAGAAAAATGAAATAATACCGTATGCAGCAACATGGACAGACCTAGAGACTATCACACCGAGTGAAAAATGTCAGACAGAAAAAGACAAATGTTATATGATATCATGTATATATGAGATCTAAAAAATGGTACAAATGAAATTACTTACCAAACAGAGTCATAGATGTGGAAAACAAACTTATGATTACCAGGAGGGAAAGGATGGGGAGGGATAGATTGGGAGACTGAGGTTGATATACACACATATAAATGAAAAACAGATGACTAATAACAACCTACTATATAGCGCAGGTTGCTGTTTGGTTGCTCAGTTGTGTCTGACTCTGCGACCCCTTGGACTACAGCAAACCAGGCTTTCATGTCTTCACCATCTCCTGGAGCTGGCTCAGACTCACGTCCACTGAGCCTGTGATGCCATCCAGCCATCCTGTCTTCTGTTATCTCCTTCTCCTGCTTTTAATCTTTCCCAGCATCTGGGTCTTTACTAATGGGTCAGCTCTTTGCATCAGGTGGCCAAAGTACTGGAGCTTTAGCTTCAGCATCAGTCCTTCCAATGAATATTCAGGGCTGATCTCCTTTAGGATGGACTGGTTGGATCTTCTTGCAGTCCAAGGGACTCTCAAGAGTCTTCTCCAACACCACAGTTCAAAAACTTCAATTCTTTGGCACTCAGCTTTCTTTATAGTCCAACTCTCACATCCATACATGACCACAGGAAAAACCATAGCCTTGAGTAGACAAACCTTTGTTGGCAAAGTAGTGTCTCTGCTTTTTAATATGCTTCTAAGTTGGCCATAGCTTTTCTTCTAAGGAGCAAGCATCTTTTAATTTCATGGCTGCAGTTACCATCTTAAAATCTGTCACTGTTTCCATTGTTTACCCATCTATTTGCCATGAAGCGATGGGACCAGAGGCCATGATCTTAGTTTTCTGAATGCTGAATTTTAAAGCAGCTTTTTCACTCTCCTCTTTCACTTTCATCAAGAGGCTCTTCAGTTCCTCTTTGCTTTCTGCCATAAGGATGGTGTCATCTGCATATCTGAGGTTGTTGATATTTCTTGCAACAATCTTTATTCCAGCTTGTGCCTCATCCAGCGTAGCATTTCACATGATGTACTCTGCATAGAACCTAAATATGCAGAGTGACAATATACAGCCTTGATGTACACCCTTTCCAATTTGGAACCATGCTGTTCCATGTCCAGTTCTAACTGTTGCTTGTTGACCTACATACAGATTTCTCAAGAGTCATGTCAGGTGGTCTGGTATTCCTATCTCTTGAAGAATTTTCCACAGTTCATTGTGATCCACACAGTCAAAGGATTTGGCGTAGTCAATAAAGCAGAAGTAGATGTTTTTCTGGAACTCTCTTGCTTTTGTGATGATCCAACGGATGTTGGCAATTTGAACTCTGGTTCCTTTGCCTTTTCTAAATCCAGCTTGAACATCTGGAAGTTCTTGCTTCATATATTGTTGAAGCCTCACTTAGAGAATTTTGAGCATTACTTTGCTAGCATGTGCTGCTGCTACTGCTGCTAAGTCGCTTTAGTCATGTCTGACTCTGTGCGACCCCATAGGCAGCAGCCTACTAGGCTCCTCTGTCCCTGGGATTCTCCAGGCAAGAATACTGGAGTGGGTTGCCATTTCCTTCTCCAATGCATGAAAAGTTAAAAGTGAAAGGGAAGTCGCTCAGTTGTGTCTGACTCTTAGCAACCCCATGGACTGTAGCCTACCAGGTTCCTCGGTCCATGGGATTTTCCAGGCAAGAGTACTGGAGTGGGGTGCCACTGAGATGAATGCAATTGTTTGGTAGTTTGAACGTTCTTTGGCAACATGTTTCTTTGGGCATGGAATGAAATCTGACCTTTTCCAGTCTTGTGGCCAGTGCTGAGTTTTCCAAATTTGCTGGCATATTGAGTGCAGCACTTTTATAGCATCATCCTCTAGGATTTGAAATAGCTCAGGTGGAATTCCATCACCTCCAATAGTTTTGTTTGTAGTGATGCATGCTTCCTAATGTCCACTTGACTTCACATTCTCTAGGTGAGTGATCAATCACACCATAATGGTTATCTGGGTCATTAACATCTTTTTTTTATAGTTCTTCTGTAAATTCTTGCCACCTCTTCTTGATATCTTCTACTCCTGTTACGTCCATACCATTTTTGACCTTTATTGTGCCCATCTTAGCATGAAATATTCCCTTGGTATCTCCAATTTTCTTGAAGAAATCTGTAGTCTTTCCCATTCTATTGTTCTTCTCTATTTCTTTGCATTGATCATTGAGGAAGGCTTTCTTATCTCTCCTTGCTATTCTTTGGAACTTTGCATTCAAATGGGTTTATCTTTCCCTTTCTCCTTTGTTCCTCTTCTTTTCTCAGCTATTTGTAAGGCCTCATCAGATAATCATTTTGCCATTTTGCATTTCTTTTTCTTGGAGATGATATTGATCACCGCCTCCTGTACAATGCTACGAACTTCCATCCATAGTTCTTCAGGCACTCTATCAGATCTAGTCCCTTTGATTTAGGACCTAGCGGTTTTTCCTACTTTCTTCAATTTAAGTCTGAATTTGGCAATAAGGAGTTCATGATCTGAGCCACAGTCAGCTCCTGGTCTTGTTTTTGCTGTCTGTATGAAGTTTCCCTGTCTTTGGTTGCAGAGATTAAAATCAATCTGACTCAGTACTGACCATCTGATGATGTCCATGTGCAGAGTTGTCTCTTGTATTTTTCGAAGAAGGTGTTTGCTATGACCAGTGCATTCTCTTGGCAAAACTCTGTTAGCCTTTGCCATGCTGTATTTTGTATTCCAAGGCCAAACTTGCCTATTACTCCAGGTTATCTAAGAGCCACGCTGTGTTGGGCCACCCAAGATGGACAGGTCATGGTGGAGAGTTCTGACAAAACATAGTCCACTGGAGAAGGGAATGGCAAACCACTTCAGCATTCTTGCCTTGAGAACTGCATGAACTGTATAAAAGGCAAAAAGATAGGACACTGAAAGATGAATTACCCAGGCTGGTAGGTGCCCAATATGCTACTGGAGAAAAGTGGAGAAATATCTCCAGAAGGAATGAAGAGGCTGAGCCAAAGCAAAAACAGTCCAATTGTGGATGTGTCTGGTGGTGAAAGTAAACTCAGATGCTGTAAAGAACAATTCTGCTTAGGAACCTGGAATGTTAGGTCCATGAATCAAGGCAAATTGGAAGTGGTCAAAGAGGAGATGGCAAGAGTGAACGCTGACATTTTAGGAATCAGTGAACTAAAATGGACTGCAATGGGTGAATTTAACTCAGATGACCATTATATCTACTACTGTGGGCAAGAATCCCTCAGAAGAAATGGAGTAGCCCTCATAGTCAACAAAAGAATCAGAAATGCAGTACTTGGATGCAATCTCAAAAGTGACAGCATGATCTCAGTTCATTTCTAAGGCAAACCATTCAATATCACAGTAATCCAAGTGTATGCCCCAACCACTAATGCCAAAGAAGCTGAAGCTGAATGGTTTTATGAAGACTTACAAGATCTTCTAGAACTAACACCCCCAAAAGATGTCCTTTTCATCATAGGGGACTGGAATGCACAAGTAGGAAGTCAAGAGATAGAACAGGTAACTCTTAATACTCTGTAATAACCTATATGGGAAAAGAATCTAATAATGAGTAGATATATGCATATGGTTAACTAATTCATTTTCCTGTACAGCAGAAACTAACATTATAAACTAACTATGCTTTATTGACTATCCCGACACCTTTGACTGTGTGGGTCACAATAAACTGTGGAAAATTCTGAAAGAGATGGGAGTACCAGACCACCTGACCTGCCTCTTGAGAAAACTATATGCAGGAAGCAATAGTTAGAACTGGACATGGAACAACAGACTGGTTCCAAATAGGAAAAGGACTACGTCAAGGCTGTATATTGTTACCCTGCTTATTTAACTTCTATGCAGAGTACATCATGAGAAATGCTGGGCTGAAAGAAGCACAAGCTGGAATCAAGATTGCCGGGAGAAATATCAATAACCTCAGATATGCAGATGACACCACCTTTATGGCAGAAAGTGAAGAGGAACTAAAAAGCCTCTTGATAAAAGTGAAAGAGGAGAGTGAAAAAGTTGGCTTAAAGCTCAACATTCAGAAAACTAAGATCATGGCATCTGGTCCCATCACTTCATGGGAAATAGATGGGGAAACAGTGGAAACAGTGTCAAACTTTATTCTGGGGGGCTCCAAAATCACTGTAGATGGTGATTGCAGCCATGAAATTAAAAGAAGCTTACTCCTTGGAAGAAAAGTTATGACCAACCTAGACAGCATATTAAAAGCTGAGATATTACTTTGCCAACAATGGTCCATCTAGTCAAGGCTATGGTTTTCCCAGTGGTCATGTTTGGATGTGAGAGCTGGACTGTAAAGAAAGCTGAGTGCCAAAGAATTGATGCTTTCGAAGTGTGCTGAAGAAGACTCTTGAGAGTCCCTTGGACTGCAAGGAGATCCAACCAGTCCATTCTAAAGGAGATCAGTCCTGGGTGTTCTTTGGAAGGAATGATGCTAAAGCTGAAACTCCAGTACTTCGGCCACCTGATGTGAAGAGTTGACTCATTGGAAACGACTCTGATGCTGGGAGGGATTGGGGGCAGGAGGAGAAGGGGACGACAGAGGATGAGATGGCTGGATGGCATCACTGACTCGATGGATATGGGTTTGGGTGGACTCTGGGAGTTGGTGACGGACAGAGAGGCCTGGCGTGCTGCAGTTCATGGGGTCGCAGAGTTGGACATGACTGAGTGGCTGAACTGAATTGAACTATACTACAAAAAATTTAAAAAGACAAACAAACAAAAAGGCAGGACCTCTACCTGCCACGTCTGGAGAATGCAGGAGGGCCAGGGTGAGGGCCACACAGGAGGGCTTCCCCTGACCTGTCTGCAGCTTCCAGTCTCCATTCAGACACCACACCTTCCAATCCCTACCCATCCTGGGTCAGGGGTTCACTTCATGTACAGAATCTTCTACTTGTCATTTTTCAAATCCTGAAAGAGTCCCTTTTCAGTTCCAACTTGTTCATGGTGATAAGAGAGCACTGCAGCTACCCCCAACCACCTCTATTTGGTAAAAAGAATTCCAAGTTTGGTTCATTGTAATCAGATACCTATTCAGACTTTATTTTTTAGCCTGAATTATTTTATCTTTTCTCGCTTTATTGAAGTATGATTGACGAATAGAAACTGTGCATGCTTAAAGGATACAATGTGATGTGAATTTACTTTGTGTATTGATGATCAAGCTAATTAATATGCCCATCACCTGAGTGACCATTTGTGTGTATGTATCTGTGTGTGTCTGTGTGCATGTGAACACTGAGGATGTGCTCTTTGAGCAAAATTCCTGTTACACCAGGCTTAAGTATAATCAGTAATGAAAGACCTCATCTAGGCCTGCATCTTCTTGGAGATGAAGTCTTTAGGTCAAAGTCCCTTAATTGCACAGTCTCCTTGACTGCAAGCAGAGGGGCTGGATGGCCTGACCCTTAAGGCTCCGCCAGCACAACGACTGTGGGACTAGGCTCCGGGTCAGCCCACTCTGGCTAGGGTACAGGGCTTTCACAGCACCTCTTCCAGGCGGTGCTGAGGTGTTACACGAGGTGCTACACTTCTCAGTAAAATCCACTGGCCTTATCTTTATCTTATCCTTTAAATTGTATCTTTGTTTATATTTCTAATATATGCAATAACATAATGCATGCATGTATTTTACATACACACACATATGTATGTACACATAGAGAGAGCTCAGAGATACTGTGTGTTCAGGTCTAGACCTCAGCAATAAAGTGAATACTGCAATAAAGCAAGTTCCATGAACATTTTGGTTTCCCAATACATGTAACAGTGGTGTTTACGTGGTATAACAGTCTATCTGGTGTGCAATAGCATTGTATCTGGAAAAAAAATGTTCGTACCTTAATTTAAAAATACATCATTGCTAAAAATGCTAACATCTGACAAGCAGGTGCCACAAGTCTTCAATTTATAAAAAGCAACACTCTGAAGCACAACACAAGATCTGACTGTCTACATGAGATATTTTACTAAAGGGGATGCATGGGGACCTCCGTGGGGGTCAACTGATTAAAAATCCACCTTCCAATGCAGGGGGCTTGGTTCCGTTTCTGGCTGGAGAACTGAGGTCCCACATGCCGTGGGGTAGCCAAGCCCACGAGCCACAGCTCGAGAAACCTGTGTGCCAGAATGGAGACCCAGCACAGCCAAAAGAGAAAGAGATAAAATGGAAATAGAGGGCATACGTGACCCCCAAACTTCGCATCCCACGGCTTTAAGGTACAGAAACACGCAAGCAGCGCAATTTGCCAGGTGACATGTGGCAGAGAGTCAGCCTTGGGATACCACCCCTGGGGTGGGCTTCAGTGTGACCTGGCTCAAAGACACAGAGCTTCAAACTTGCAAATTTCCTTGAGACGAAGTAGTGGGGTCCACTTTCCACTAGTCTGGGGAGGGAGACGGAACAAGTGCAGGTAATTCCTTCCAACTATTCTCTTTATAGGAGGTTCCTTAACTACCCCAGAGAGCTGAAGGCCTGAGAGAGCCAGGAGCCTGCCCAGCTTGCACGTTACCAGAGTCTTATGGGTGCAGCTCTGGGTCTGCTGTTAGGATCCTGGATGTTGTAGATAAGTGGAGAGGCTGACCTGCCAAACCTTTGTTCCTACTGATGTGGAAGGACCCATAACCCACAAAAACACAGAAACATTATGTCACTCCACAATGTTCACTGAGATCCTCACTCTGCAAAGCACAGCATTGTCAGACTCCTTACTGACAACACGTATTTCAACATCTGCATGTCTGTCTTCCACATTTGTATTGACACAGGTAAGTTTTGGAGCTGTTTCTGTACTTAGCATCCTCCTATTTAAACTGAGAAATTACCACTTGGATACCTGGCTTCTTGAAGCCAGCATTTTATTCTCTCAGTTGAAGTGGAACTACTTCTCATGCCTTCAGACATTTTTTAGAGAACTGCCATCTACCTGGGACTTGCAAGCATGCCCTCCAAAGCTTTTGTTCACACCTACTGAGGTAATGCAGGTTCACACCCAGAAGCCTGAGCCCAATGGTTTCCCTTGTAGGCGTGTCTCTGGGCAGGCGATGTAACCTCTCTGAGCCTCAGTCTCTTCCCCCTGAGAAATGGGCACAGCAGTGCTGCCCCCACCATGCAGCGCATTGAGGACCCAGGGAGATGCCCTGTCAGCCCAGCACAGCAGGCGCAGCTATCCACACAGTCAGCAACTCTCACCGCCACTGAGAAACACAGCCACGTAGGAGCTTGTGTTCCATGTGAGCAATTGGATGAAGCAACTGGTAAGGTGTCACCTCTGCTGAGTCAGAACACGGGTTACTGATGGCCAGCTGTTTAAGTCACCACAGCCAGGGGAAGAGAGGGAGGGGCAGCCAGTGGAACCATGATGGCAAAACACCCTCTAGAGATTCAGAGACGACGCTCACCCCAGCAGCGACTCCTCCATGAACTCAAGTGAGATCGCTCATGATTCACATCAATGCCTGTGTCTGTGCGTTCACACTTCCCCAAGATGGGGCTGGACGAGATTACATCGAATGGCTGTAATTATTGAATAGTTACTGTAAGTTATCACAGGAATTTCCACGAAGGTAGGCTGATTTCTTTGCTTCCCTGCATTTTGATACCAGGGCCTGGAAAGGGTCTGTGCATTGTTCTACGTCTCTACTAGCTTCGCCCTGTAAATAGAAGAATTCAAACGAGCAACTGATGCAAAGTGCTCTCTCATCAGCCAGAATCCCTAGAATCCCTTTCAGTAGCAGAGGGACCATGCAGCTAAAGTGCTGACGGAAAGGCTGGACGCACTGCTCTGGCTGCAAGCAGAGGTTTGCTGCCAGAGGCGGTCAGCGCTCTGAGACCGTCCTGCACGGGCGTCCCGTATCTTCTCCCCTTGAAATCGGGGGGCTGCTGGTGAGGCCAAGGAGCCCTGCATGGAACACAGCCCTGGTCACCCCATGTTGACCAGATCACAGGGATGTGGGCCAGGTCTCTCTGCAGTTACATCTCCCTTGCTTTACTCTCAGAAAACTCCAACGAACTTTTTTGGGTGGGGGCAACAAATAATTGACGTATCATTCCTAAGTAGAAATCACATTCCTAAGTTCTTAATATCACAAAAGCTGGTAAAAAGATCATTAGGGACAAAAAGAGAACACTGTGAGTTTATCTGCTATTCAGATAAACATCGAAATCTCAGTTCTTCCTTACCCTGGAAACTGTCTCTTAGGGTATGTTGCTTTTAAATTTAAAAGATGTTTATTATGAAAATGTACCATAAAGCAAGAAAAAAGTGAATCTATATTCATAGTGCATTAACACTGATATGTTCTCCATGTTCTTTTCCTGTTTTCTATCTTCAAAGCATAGCTATACAAATAGTATGTCATCACATAAACTTTTCAGCTTCATTACATTACTTCTCACAAATGTACTTGCTATCCTGAATCACAGTTGGTTTTAGTGGCTGCATAATATTCTAGTCACTGGACGAGAGAATTAACATTCTGTACTTTTGGACCCTAGTTTTTTCCCCTACTCCTTTCTTCTGAAATTGTTTTTAAAAATGCAGGAGATATTTTCAGGCTTATAAACTCATTCCTCTTTTGAATTATTTCCTCAGGGAAAATACTGAAAAGTGTGACTGTGAGAGCAAACATTGTTGGTGTAACTATTGACATTTATAGCTACATAGCTTTTTTAAAAATTCACTTCTTTGTTAGTGATGGCAAGCATGATTTCATAAGACTACCTCTTTCTGAAGAGGGTGAAGGGACGGCTCATTCAACAGGGCTTGTTCCTGCGTGTGGGTTTGGATGTGCCCCTGAGTACACCCTGATGCAGAGGCCAGTCTCAGAGGCTGTGGGGTTCCTGCCTTTTGCCTCTGGCCAGCTCCCTGCCCAAACCCCTCTGTTCCACGAGGCAGTGTTTTAGAAGTTTCAGAACCTAGAGTGGGCTTTAGTTGTGCATCTGGGGTGAGCAGAAAGAGGGTTCATTTCCCTGCCTACTTTCAAGTTATCAACAGTTCAAGTTATTGTGGATTTTAAAAATTCTGATCCAGCATCAACAGCTCATATCTATTCCTAGCTTTGAACACAAACACATTAATTGCTTAGGAAAGAGAAATCACCACCTCTCCATGCTGTTTTTGTGCCATGAAAAGGCACTTTTCACTGTGTTTAGGGCAGAAATTCCTCTTCTAATCTCTCCTCCTACAGAAAAGTGCTGAAGCAAAGTCAGTACTGATCAGCAGCTAAGGTCGTCTAGCACTTGCAGAGCCTGGGAGACGTGGCTGAGAAGAGGGAACCAGGCACTGGTGGTTTCTCTGCATCATCTCCTCCTCTGACATCTTCACTAATGATCAGCACATATGGGTCAGACGGTGTGTCTCTGGGGCATTTCCCCAGTTTGTGAGAAGGTTCACTCTTTCTCAAAGGACACAACTCCATGTTCAGAGCATGTCTGAGACTGGGAGTCAAGGTATCTCTGTGACTTCTGGGAAACTTTCATCATTTTCAGCTAAAAGTTTCGTAAATTAGACATAAAAGGAGTGCCACGGTGCTTCTGAGGTATAGCTTGTGTTTACCCATGTTGAACAAGAGAAGCTTGTTATGTCAGCTGCTCTGAGCGTTTCTAAACATCTCTCATGTGCTGGTCTACCAGAGGGCAGAGACATAATCTGTATTTCTCACCGCTGCTTAAAGACCAGAGATCCTGCTTGCCCTCTCTATTTAGTGTGAGCAAGTGAAACCAGACTCCTGTGACATTTTTCTTGGCTTATTTTCACTCTCCCAGATCGCCTAGAACCTCCACTGGCTCCTATCCTGAAATCCTGCAGCGCCAATTTCCTTATTTGGTTGCTGGAGCTGCTCTTTGCCTGGGTCAAACATTCTGCTAAGCTTGCAGCCTCCTTGCAACCCCCGCCCCCGCCCACTGCACCCCCCCTACAGACACACACACACACACACACACACACACACACTCACGTCACTGACTCAGCCTCCCCTGCCTTCGTGCGCCAACCACCCAGCACTTATGCCCATTTAAGGAGTGCCTGTGGAAACTGTAAGGGGCAGAGAGCTTTCAGCTGTCTGCAAAGTCTGCCCTGTTGCACACACTCCAAGTCACCGCAGAGCCTGTTTCACACGCATGCCCCCTCACGGGGCAGGGCATGCATCTCAGGAGTGCAAAGGAGCCCGAAAATCCTGAGGGTGCCTCATTGCGGTTCTGTGGTTCCTCAGACTTCTGGCTCCTCTCCTCCTGTAGCTAGGGGTAGAGGGGTCTGGCTTTGTTCTCCACTGTCCCCAACCCGAGGAACCTGCTGGACACCCCATCTCAGGTCTGAAGGGGTGGACTGCCAGGCCCAGCTGGACACACTGCAGGCCCGCCCCACAGGTCTTGTCCCCCACCCATCTGCTCTGCTTATGGGGCTGCAAACAGCCAGCTCCTCTGGGGTAGAGCATACTTTCTGATCCCTGAGCTCAGACCTGTGGGGAGGGCACAGCTCTGTGCATCCCCTGGTGAAGAAAGAAGCTGCCGGCCCATCCTATAAAACACAGCCATGTTCCTTCCCATGCAAACAGGGAGAAATTCCTTGGGCAAGCACACGGCCTTTCAGCTCCTAAAACAAAACGGATGGAGGTATTTATTATGTCAAATAAACACATCATCCTCACTGCAAAAGGAAACCTGGAAAATCAGCTGAACAAAGCAGTTTTCAAGGTTCTGATCCTTTTGCAACTGACTCTTGTCTAACTCAACTGAGAGACAAAGACCAAGCAATTTTCCCAGACGGAGGCACTGGGGTGATTCAAGGCCCACAGTCTGTTCCCAAGATTTGCCGGGCAAAGCAATCAGAGCCATTCCCAAAGTTAAGTAATATAAACATACAGGATATCCTGTCACTTGACATCATGGCTCATTTAGCACTGAAAGTAGTCTGTGCTTCCCCTCGTCCACTGTGCTAATCGCTGAAGCCCTGTTTCTGCCGGGCACTGGACCGGCTGCTGCCACTAGCCTTCACGGTGGCCACCTGGTCATCACAGGAGCAGGCCACGCCCCACAGAAGCACGGTTCTCCTGCACCCTCACTGCTCGGTCCACTTGCTTACTGTGCTCACCACAGTGACCAGCGTGGGAACAGCACACAGCTGAAAGGAACTCCTCGAGTATGGGACCCTCTGCTGTGTAGCGCCGTCTCCGACTAGGGGACAGGCAGGATATAGATTGTAAATACACTTCCTATCAGCCCCGCTGACTGTGCCCTCAGGGACTCATGTGCCTTGTACTAGGCTGGTGAGTTCAAACTTGTCCAGGGTTTACAGACAAGGAAGCTGTGACACTGTTATACTAATTCTATCGGAGAAGGCTATGGCACCCCACTCCAGTACTCTTGCCTGGAAAATCTCATGGATGGAGGAGCCTGGTGGGCTGCAGTCTGTGGGGTCGCTACGAGTCGGACACAACTGAGCGACTTCACTTTCACTTTTCACTTTTATGCATTGGAAAAGGAAATGGCAACCCATTCCAGTGTTCTTGCTTGGAGAATCCCAGGGATGGGGGAGCCTGGTGGGCTGCCGTCTATGGGGTCGCACAGAATCAGACACGACTGAAGCAACTTAGCAGCAGCAGCATCATAGAAGCACCATACAGGACTTTCCTGGTGGTGCAGCGGGTACGAATCTGCCTGCCAGTACAGAGGACATGGGTTTGAGCCCTGATCCAGGAGGATCTCACGTGTTGCGGGGCAACTAAGCCTGCATGCCGCAGCTCCTGAAGCCCGCATGCCTCAAGCCTGTGCTCTGCAACGAGAGAGCTCATCGCGACAAGAAGCCCGCACATCGCAACTAGAGACAAGCCCCTGCTCGCTGCAATTAGAGAAGAAGTCGCACAGAAACACAGACCCAGCACAGCCAAAACTAAATAAATAAATATAAAATGAAATAACATGTAGTAATTTCACTAAAAAGAAAAGAAACCCCACAAGGCTACTAAAAGAAAATGGCACGGTATGCCTGTGATGGTGAAGCAGTCACAAGCATGCTTCTCGGAGAAAGAACTCTGTGAAAGCCTGTTTCTGAGTTTTTAAAGTGAATGTTTCCATTTATACATCCATCCTGGTGTTGCTGAGAAGAAATCTGGTGTCAGCCACTATAAGATTTAAAATGTTCATTGTTTGGCAGGAGGAAAGTTTTAAACTGAGAACATTGTAATGTGACTTGGGAAATACCATCAAGGTCTGCTCTCGGTTCTGAGGAGCCCCGTGAGGAAATACGGGCATCAAGAAGCAAGCCCAGCATTGCACGATATCCCTTATATGCAGAATCCAAACAAAAAGGATACAGATGAACTTACAAACAGACACAGGCTCAATGGACTGAGAGAAGGAACTTGTGATTACTGGGGCTGGGGATGAGGGTGGGGAGAAGGGTGGGGAGGAGGCATAGTTAGGGAGTTTGGGATGGACATGGACACACTGCTGTATTTAAAACAGATTATCAACAAGGACCTACTGTATGGCACAGGTAATTCTGCTCAGTACTCTGCAATAACCTAAATGGGGAAAGAATCTGAAAAAGAATAGACATATGTATGTGAATAACTGAACTACTCTGTTGTACACCCGAAACTAACACAGCACTGTTACTCGACCGACCACGTGTTCTGTGCTGAAGTCTGTCATATTCGACTCTGTGCAACCCCATGGATTGTAGCCCGTCAGGCTCTTCTGTCCATGAGATTCTCAAGGCAAGATACTGGAGTGAGTTGCCATTTCCTCCTCCAGGGGATCTTCCCAACCTAGGGATTGAAACTGCATCTCTTGCATCTCCTGTTTGGCAGGCGGATTCTTTACCATTGCGCCATCTGGGAAGCCCCAGCTGACCATACGCCAATATGATAAAAAGTTAAAAAATGAAAAAAAAAAAAAAGAAACTAGCCCATGACTTGGCTTCCAGACCTGTCTTTGTGCCAGTTCTGCTGCAAAGCAGCTGTGTCAGTTTGGAGTAAATCCCTTCATCCCTGTGACTCTTACTTTCTGAATCTCTGACACGTCGGCACCATTTCCAACTAGAATTCCCAGTGTGGTGAGACCTCTAGACTGCCAAGCCCAGCAGAAACGCCATATTTGCTCAGGACAGACCTTAGAGGCTATTGCGTAATTGACTTCCACCCTATTGCCCCCACAAACGTGGTAAAGTGGAGGAATTTGAAGTATGAGTGCTCAGGGAAAATACCCAGAACAATTAGATTAAAATAATTTGAAATAATTTCCTGGAACCTAAACTGATAAACTCTCAGAAGGAGAAAGGTGATTATCCTTACGGTTTTGACCCGTGGGTCCCAAATTCAGCCAGAAATTTGAGTTATAGCAGCCTTTCTCTGAGTAAGTTTGGGATCACAAACTTTGTGAGGCTGATCTGCAACTTAACACTGAAGGCAGAACCCATTACTGGCAGATTTTTCAGTACATTTTTGGGTTGTTGCTTCATTGCTCACTTTCCTCCCTGGATCTGGTCCTTTCTAGGCCACGTCCCTGATCCTCCTGAGCCCTCACATCACAGCAGGACGGACAGTCCTGAGGGATGCTGGGGACCCCTGGGGAGGCACGGTTCAGAGACAGGAATAAAAGGGCTGGGTGCACAGTACCTGATCCCAGCAGCAGTTACTGGGAGCAAGAGGCAGTCTGCATCGCTAGGGAAGCCCGGAATCAGGCTCACCAGTTACGATACACCTGACTGTGCTTCGGTTTCCTCATCCTAAGCAGACAGCAACCACTTTGCTCTAAGGCATGGGAGGGTTCTCAAGATGCTTTTATTCTTATTTATCCTTAGAAGCAGCCCTGATCCTAGCAAAGTGCTGGAGGCATGACATGGTAAGACGGGCACTGACTTGAAAGGGAGAAGACCATTTGCTTCTGTGAGTCCAGTTAAATCCACAATATTTTCATATCGTCCTTTTCCACTGACTTAAATCTTTACTTGCAGTTATAAGTTCCTTTAAGGAAAAATATGGGCATTGTTTGTACCTTCAAATATGAGGCAATCAATAGATTCCAATTTCTTTTTTTAAATGATCATCTTTCTCAAAAGAAACCACATCACAGTAAGCACTGCAGGGGCAACATGCTTCTACAGCAGCATTCCAGTCCTTGGGGTGGATCCTCCTGCCAGGTCTGCATTCTTTCCACAGTCTGGCAGCCTGGCTGCTGGGGGGCCGTGGAGGGAGGGCTGGGAGCCGGGCTTTTCAGGCTCATTCTCATCCTCAGAGGTACAAGCTGGATTTAGAAAAGGCAGAGGAACCAGAGGTCAAACTGCCAACATCCATTGGATCATAGAAAAGAGAATTTCAGAAAAAATGTCTATTTCTGCTTCATTGACTATGCTAAAGCCTTTGACTGTGGGGATCACATAAACTGTGGAAATTTCTTAGAGATGGGAATACCAGACCACCTGACCTGCCTCCTGTAAAACCTGTATGCAGCTTAAGAAGCCACAGTTCGAACTGGACATGGACAATGGACATGAACAATGGACTGGTTCAAAACTGAGGAAAGAACTATGTCAGGACTGTATATTGTCATCCTGCTTATTTAACTTACATACAGAGTACATCATGCAAAATGCTGGGCTGGATGAAGCACAAGCTGGAATCAAGATTGCCAGGAGAAATATCAATAACCTGAGATACATAGATGATACCACCCTTAAGGCAGAAGGTGAAGAGGAACTAAAGAGCCTCTTGATGAAGGTAAAAGAGGAGAATGAAAAAGCTGGCTTTAAAAGAGTTGGCTTAAAACTCAACATTCAAAAAACGAAGATCATGGCATCCAGTCCCATCATTTCAGGGCAAATAGAAGGGGAACCAATGGAAACAGTGACAAGCTTTATTTTCTTGGGCTCCAGAATCACTGTGGATGGTGACTGCAGCCATGAAATCAAAAGATGCTTGTTCCTTGGAAGAAAAACTATGACAAACTTAGACAGCATATTAAAAAGCAGAGACATCACTTTGCTGACAAAGGTTTGTCTAGTCAAAGCTATGACTCTTTCAGTAGTCGTGTTGAGTGTGAGAGCTGGACAATACAAAGAAGGCTGAGTGCCAAAGAATTGATACTTTCAAACTGTGGTGCTGGAGAAGACTCTTGAAAGTCCACTGGACTGTAAGGAGATGAAACAAGTCAATCCTAAAAGAAATCAATCGTGAACATTCATTGGAAGGACTGATGCTGAAGATGAAGCTGCAATACTTTGGCCACCTGATGCAAAGAGCTGACTCATTGGAAAAGACCCTGGGAAAGATAGAGAGCAGGGGGAGAAGGGGACAACAGAGGATACAGTAGTTTGATGGCATCACCAACATAATGGACATGAGTTTGCTCTCAGCAAACTCCAGAGGGACAGGGAAGCCTGGCATGCTGCAGTTAATCGGGTTGCAAAGAATCAGACACAACTTAGCAACTAAACAATGACAATATAAATGATGCCATATAGAATTTGTCTGTCTCTCTCTGTCTTCCTTCAGTGAGTATGATAATATCTAGTAGCATCCGTGTTGCTGCAAATGGTACTATTTCATTCTTTTTGGCTGAGTAACATTCCATTGCATATATGCACCACATCTCTATCCATTCATTTGTTGATGGAGACCTCAGTTGCTTCCATGTCTTGGCTACTGTGAATGTTGATGCCATGGGGTACATGTATTTTTTAAATTATAATTTTCTCTGGATATATGCCCAGGAGAGGGATTGCTAGATCATATGGCAACTGTTTTTAGTGTTTTGAGGAAGCAAAACCGTTTTGAATACTCATTCATTAAAAATACGTCCTCGTCTACTGGTGGCAAAAGAGGACAGAGGCGTCCAGCCTTCCCTCCAACCAGAGGCATGATGGCGCCATGAGGCTGCCGGGGGCTGCAGCCTCAGGGGAGGGTCCGTGTGGAAGCCCCATGGTGCCGGGAGCCAGGGAGGCGGGGCAGGAGGCTGAGGCCCCACGGCGCCTGCTGGGTGCTCGCGTGGCCTCCCACACAGGCTGGACCACAGATCCGGGCATGGCTATCCCCTTCAACGCTCTTCCTTTGTGAGGGGTGGGGGTGGGGGAAATGTTGGCTCCTCACAAGGGCCACTGCAGGAACGGTTGCAGCCCTTTCCCATCCTCCCCCAGCCCCTGGCGTCTCCCTGCCTCTCGACACCTCTGCATTTCGGGGGTTTCTGTCATCTGACACATGGTCAGCTGGGGCTCCCCGCTCTCTCAGCCCAGCATGTGCTCAGCATCATGCTCTTCCCGGCTTGTCCTGGGCCCACGTCCCCATGGCCATGCTTTTCTGTCTGAACTTTCAGCCTCACATCTGCTCCTTGTTAGCAGGCTCCTGACAATCGTCTCCTGTCCTCAGATCACCTCCCAGGAGCCTTGGTCCATCGCTGAGGCCATTTCCCCTCTCCTCCCTCGTCACCCGTTTCTGTACAAGCAGGGCTCTGACCTCCCTGCCTCCGCATCCTCCTCTTCCACTCCCTTCTCACCCCTCATGGCCTTGCTTTCCCCGGGGCACTGTACCCACATTGGGCCTCAGAGGCCCTCCCAGTCACCAGGGCACCACAACACCAAGCCTCTTCCTAACACTGCCCAGTCCTCAATACCCCATGGGCCCAGCCCCAGCCTCCCTGGAGGCGGCCTCCACCATCGGCCGTGGCGGCGCTTCCGGCCTCTGTCCGGCTTTCCTGGCCACTCCTGCCTGCTTGTATCCGTGAGCCACCTCATTCTGTGTCCGACTCTGACCTCAAGGCACTTCTCAAGTGCCCGCCTCCTCTCTAACAGGCTCCCCGTGGGGTATTTCTCACTTCTCTCGTGTGTGGGAGGCTGTTGGAATATGTCTTTAACCTCAACATCTCTTCTCAGTTTCAGAAATTTCCTTCCAGTCCCCTCTACGACACACTCACCAGCACCCGGACCACAAGCCCAGAGGGAGACGTTATCCTTCCCCATGTTCCACTCCCATTGCCCCGGTTCAGATTCCCATCACCTGCCACTTGTACCATTACAGTCCCCTCCTACCTGTTCCTCCAGCACACCTTCTGCAAAGTGGGTTTCCTAAAACACTAATCTTATTTTAGAACTTTTGTTTCAGGTAAGAGGGTATTTCGATCCATCACTGCAAACAATTTAGAAATGTTTGATGAAACATAAATCTCATCTTCCAATACACAGAAGTGCTCTCAGGAAGTAAGGATCCCTGTCGGTGGAGCACAGAGTGCAGAGCAGAGCTCTGAAACCTCACTCGCCCTGAGGGAACTTTCCGGAAGCCAGAGAATGGGCCTCAGTTTTCACAGCCTCATAAAAACCTCAGACAGAGGAGAGACCCCAGGCTGGCTTCAGGTGCGGAGTTTCACAATCATAGCGCCCTCCCTGGAGAGCGAAGACCCTTCCCCCAGAGGCCCGCAGGGTCAGCGAGACCAGATGCCAGGACTGTCCACCCACGAGTGTGGCCAGAACCCGGCAAAGGATGTTGCCTCATTTCAGGACAGCAGTGGGGGGAAAAGTCCAGAGAAGGTGAAACCATGAAAGACCCTTTGTCTATACTTACAACCTAGACTACTGACATGAAAACAACCCCCCAGCCTTGAATCTGGTCTGAAACAGTCCCAGGTTGGCAGCTTCTTTAGATGGCTAGCAGAGCAGGCCCTCCCTGCAAGGAATTCTCACAGACAACCTTCCAAGGGATATCAGTGGCTTACAGTAACAGTAACAAGAGTAAATAGATAAAATCACAAAGGATGCACGGAAATGAGGTATCATGAGAAAGAACAAAGAAACAGATCCGCAGATCCTTCCAATACTGGGTGCGTTAGAAACAGGGTGTATAAACATAATACCATGTTGAGAGAAACGAAACACATTTTAAACATCTCCCTTGTTCAAAGCCCTGAGTTGCTCCCCAATGTGAAGGCTGGAAATGCTCGGCCTGCCTGTGGTCTTCACAGTCAGCTCATCAGGATGCGTGTCCTCCCACGCACACACTCAGCCTGTCACCAGCTCAACGCAACACTCCTCACCAAGCCCTCTCAGATCTGCCCAGAAGGAGCTGGGGTATTCTCTTTCATGCTCCCACGGATGGACTGCAGTAGAGAGCAGCACGTCACATTACAGAATGGTCACTTTTCCTCAATGGACAGTAGGCTCTTGTGAATCTAAAGCTTGTCTTTTTTAAAAAAATCTCTTTGGTTAAATTTTTTAAAATCTCTGATTAAAAAAAAATCTCTGAAAGTATCATGTACCTGTCCTGGTACTTTCTACACAATCGAAACCAACAAGGTTTGCTGAATCTTGTTCAATACAAAGTCACTCAGCATGTTGAACAGTCTCCGAGGCGCTCAGATCATGCAGCACAAATGGTTCCAAAATCTCACTATGAAGCCCTCAGTTTCCTCACTGCCGCCTGTAAAGTCCATGCTCATTTTTTACCTTCAAACTTTGGTTCATTTGCTTTCCCCACCTTGAAGCTCTTCCCCTCCCTCGGCTCCTGGAAACACTCTTTCTCACTTTGTTTTGGGCTCATGTCCTGTACTGCGCAGTAGTTAAGTGCCGAGGATGGTACCTGACTGTGCAACCCGAGCCCTAGGCCCTCATGCAGCTCAGGGGCTTGTTCACCACTCAATGTGCACATATGAGAGAGGGAGTGAGGCTGAAGCAGCCTCTACAGGGCACAGCGTGGAGGTTCTGCAGAGCTAAACAGCTGCCGTCTAACTCAGCAGTCCCACTCCTGGACATACGCCCAGAGAAAACTCGAATTCAAAAAGATATATGCACTTCAGTGTTCACAGCAGACAGGTAGACAACACTCCGTCCTTTGGCAGAGGAATAAATAAAGAAGATGTGGTACACATATACAACAGAGTATTCAGTCCAGTTCAGTTCAGTCACTCAGTCGTGTCTGACTCTGCGACCCCATGAATCGCAGCACACCAGGCCTCCCTGTCCATCACCAACTCCCAGAGTCCACCCAAACCCACATCCATCGAGTCGGTGATGACATCAACCATCTCATCCTTGGTCGTCCCCTTCCCCTCCTGCCCCTAATCCCTCCCAGCATCAGAGTCTTTTCCAATGAGTCAGCTCTTCATATGAGGTGTCCAAAGTACTGGAGTTTCAGCCTGAGCATCAGTCCTTTCAATGAACACCCAGGACTGATCTCCTTTAGGATGGACTGGTTGGATCTCCTTGCAGTCCAAGGGACTCTCAAGAGTCTTCTCCAGCACCACAGTTCAAAAGCATCAATTCTTCGGTGCTCAGCTTTCTTCACAGTCCAACTCTCACATCCATACATGACCACAGGAAAAACCATAGCCTTGACTAGACGAACCTTTGTGGGCAAAGTAATGTCTCTGCTTTTGAATATGCTGTCTAGGTTGGTCATAACTTTCCTTCCAAGGAGTAAGCGTCTTTTAATTTCATGGCTGCAAATGGCATTATTTCATTCTTTTTATGGTTGAGTACAAAAAGAATGAAATAATGCTATTTGCTGCAAGATGAATGGGCCTAGAGATTATCATATGAATGCAGGGAGAGAGCAAAAGACAGATGGCATCACCTATATGTGGAATCTAAAAAGTGATATGAATGAACCTGCCTATAAGAAATAAACTCACTGACAGAGAAACTACACTCAATTTCTGGTTACCAAAGCAGAAAGTGAGTCTGGGACAGACTGTGTATTTGAGATTACTAGATACACACTACTATACACAAAACGGATAAACACCAAAGACCTACTACACAGCACAGGGGACTATATTGAGTATCTTGTAATAACTTGTAATGGAAAAGAATCTACATATAATATAGATTACATAAAAATAATATATATCACTGAAACCAACATCAGATTACAAACCAACTACATGTCAATAAAAAGTTGAGAAAAAAAGGAAGTGTGCATGTCTGTATGGATGGATGTGTATGTGTGTGGGTACATATATGTTTGTACAGATGTATGTGCATGTAAACACATTTTGTCAATTCAAATGAGTTGTCAGTCTCAGGAAAAGAACAAATATCCTACTTTTTTTTTTCTTCCTAAAATCTAAATGCTGCTTAATAAATTTAATGGTTAAATGACCAGTTCTCCTGGATGGAGGGAGACCATGTAGCTAAATCTTCACGCAGGAGTGGATGGTGGTAAGTGATCAGCAGCCTGGCCCTGTCCTTAAACATGGTGGGTGCCTGGGTCTGTAAGCTCCACAGTGAATATTGCTAAGTATCTACGATGCGGTTCTGGACAAGTGAGCAAGGAGATCAAGTTCCCTGACTCCCAAGACCACTCATCCTAACAGGGGTATAGAAGCAAAGACCTGCGGTCGTAAGGCACTAAATGCCAGGACCTCCCAGTAGGTGGAGCAGGGAAGGCCGAAGCAAGGACCAGGTCACAAGGTGCTCCCAGTATGAGCCAGGAGGAGCGTGACGGGGGCAAGCATTCCAGCGTGTGGGCAAGGCAGATACAGAGGCCTGGAGCTGTGGAAGAGCCCTGCATGCTCAACACAGGGAATCCGCTCTTGCAGGAGTCCGAGGGATGTGGGCCAGCCTCCGCTTAGAGCATGGGATCACAATTTCCTAAACACTTGCGCTTTTCCTGCTCAGCCTGGCTTCCTCCCAAGCAGCCCCTGGGCTCCAGCCTCGGCTTCAGCCTCTCATTGCTGGGGGCAGGGCTCCCGGTCTGACACCCTGGGACACACGCAGCTCCGCCTCCAGCTTCAGGCTCAAGTCCCCATCTGCGAAGCCCTTAAACAAAACTAGAAATGGTCTTCCTTCATGGAGGAGATCCACACCTCCCCCTCCATCCTGCACTCAGGACTCAGCCACAGAAAGAAGCTTCCTTTTAGGATACACACACACTCACTGTCGTGGACCAGAAACTGTCATATTCACCTGGTAACAGCCCACAGCAAACTAAGCGATACGCCTCTTTAGTAAGAAGGCAGCTGTGCCCTCCGAGACAGGCACTGTGGCCGGTAGACCATGGCTGCCACCAAAGGTGAGGTGAGGACTCCAGTCAAGTGGCCCCAAGTCTACATCTGCCATCACCTTGAACCAGAGGCGCCCACACTGCATAAGGTTTTGATGCTCCTCTACACTAGATACAATGGTCTCGAAATTCTGAATATTGTTCTGAAAAACATGTGTCTGTGGGCCCTCTGCCCATCTCTAGACAGTACCAGACATGCAGCACCTGCTGCTTTCTGGGCCACCTGAGTCTGGACAAATGGAAGGGGACTGTTCCAGCTACTGTGCACCCAGGCTGTGCCAAGCAGCGCCTTACTTCTGAGTTAATGCAATTTATCTCCAACTTGCTGTAGAGGTAACACGCTTCCCTCTTGCATCAGGGAAATCAACCCTGCGTGGGTGACTTTTCTCCTGGGTGCGTGTGCAGTGCTGTTTTCAAGAGCCATACCTGTATCACTAACACACAGGGTCCCATGCGTGGTGAGTCATCATTAAGAAGTCAAGCCCTTCACAACGCTGCAGTTCAATATGCTGTGAATGGAAAAGACAATGGCACCTCGCCAGGGAGATGTGCCCAGACAGCAGGCCCAGGAGCCCTTGGGCTTCAGGAAGATGGCTCAGACATGCAGCCCCCACCCCGTACAATGGTTCACCCTGTGCCAAGGCCTCTCCACCCCTGGCCAGGCCAAGGGCAGTGGAGGGCCCCCTGCTCCTAAACAATGTGGTCCAGAAACTGACCTATGAACGTCCTCCATCACAGCTGTGACAGATCCAAGAAGAAGAAATACACCCCCTACCCAGAGCATTTCCAGCTGGGGTGCAGAAGCTGGCCTTTCCGGGGGAGCCAGCTGTCCTGGGCAGATGGCCTCTTTCTGCAGACCCTCACTGTGGTGTATGTGTATGTGTATGTGGTGTTGGTGTATGCTGCCTGTCCCGTGAGAGTCTAGAATGTGAACCAGGTGGTGTGTACTACACAGGTGAGTGAGAATGGATGCTCCCCATGATTAGGAGTTCCCAGGAGGACAACTCACTTCTGCAGGCCAGCAAACATTCCCTATGTGGCGAGTAGATGGAGGGATAAGGGTTTTGTGCTGAGGTTGGTGTGGAGGCCCACTGGTGGCCACCCAACCAGATGATTCGGTCGACCTAGAGATGGATCAGAAGGAGGCAGCGCCGGGCACTGCTGGGGCCATACCCGCTCTAGCCGTGAAGGCATCTTCACTTTCTCACAGGAACCTATGTCACAGCTGGGGGTGCCTCAGCAGAGGGCTTGCCAGGGAGTGGGTGCCCACCCACAGCACAAGTGTTCCCATCTCATTCCTCTGCTGGGCACGAACTCTCCACTGACAGTTTAATGAAGACAAAGCTGACCCCCTGTCCCCACTGCCAAGGCCAGTCAGAGCTGGGCAGCCCCGCAGGCGTGCCCTGTGCATGCCCTCCTCACCTGGGCCATGCCAGTCCCTTCATGCCAGCCATCCCCATGGGGTACCAACCCCTGGACGCCTCTCCCCGCGGGACGCTCCCCCGCCTCAAGCTGTGCTGAAGGGGAGTCACACTGTGGATTCACCCCTTCTCGTCTCGTCTGGCTTCTCCTGTTCTATTTGTGAGGTCCATCCACGCCGCAAAGTGCTGTGCTTCACTTAACTGCTGGATGACACATCACTGGACAACCCCCCTGCACGCTTGCTCCACTGTCTGACTGCTGAGGCGGTCCCCGTTTGGGGCCAGCGTGAGCAGGCCTTGTATGTCCTGTACAAGCCCCAGGGGCACGTGAGGGAGTGCTTCTCTGGGGAATACCTCCAGGACCGGATGCCAGGTAACAGAGGTGTATCTTATCGAGTCTACCGAATGAGACCTGGTCTTCACTACGTGCTTCCCACCAGCAGAGTGTGGAACATCCTGTCACTTCAGTCCTTGCCAGCACCTGGGATCGTGAGGCTTTTTCATTTACTTGCCAATAAGTTGGGAAGGGAACAGTAGTATCTCCTTGTTTCCATTCGTATTTTCCTCATTTCCAGTGGGGCTGAGTAACTTCTCGAGGTTATCGGCAATCTGAATTCCTTCTTCCGTGAAGTGGTTGTTCTGGTCTTTCACCTAATTTAGTTTTTCCCTGTCTGCCTCACTGCCTTTCTTTTGCTGATTGTGTGAGTTCTTTATTTCTTTGCAGGAATTGGTTTGATAACTTGTGTATGCAAGTAGAGGCCCAGTGCTGTTGCGTGAGTTGAAGATCCCCTCCACTCCGTGGCCTGACTTCTTACTCTCTTCGTGGTGTCTTTTGACAGTCAGGAGTTTTTTTATTTTAGTGTATTTAAATTCATCAGCCATTCCCTTTTATGTCTTGCTTAATCCATCTAGGAATTAATTCTTGTATATGGTGTAAGGAAGAAATCCATTTAAAAAAAAGAAGCATACAAGCTTACAAGTATTATTCATAAAAAAGAGGAACTTTTAGCAGGAATGTTTCATACTTTCCTCCTTTATTGCACCTACAGAGCCTGCCTCAGATGAGAGGAAAAGAGATGGCGTATCTTGCTTACAGAGAATAGAGTGTGAACCTACTAGTTCATTGGGAAGTAGGAGTCTGTGTGTCTGAGGCCCCATGAAGGGAGAGTTCTCAGAGCACATGTGTGCGAATCATACTCATGCACAGTTACATAAACGCTTGAAAAATCCTGGACAGTTTTTATAAAGATGTATAGGAAACTGCTGTGTTGCTACCTCTGGGGAATATATTATTAAAATTTTGTGCCTCGGGGGAAAAAAACCTAATGTTTAATATTAAATTACTAGAAGCAGAGACATTACTTTGCTGACTAAGGTCTGTCTAGTCAAGGCTATGGTTTTTCCTGTGGTCATGTATGGATGTGACAGTTGGACTGTGAAGAAGGCTGAGCGCCGAAGAATTGATGCTTTTGAACTACGGTGTTGGAGAAGACTCTTGAGAGTCCCTTGGACTGCAAGGAGATCCAACCAGTCCATTCTGAAGGAGGTCAACCCTGGGATTTCTTTGGAAGGAATGATGCTAAAGCTGAAATGCCAGTACTTTGGCCACCTCATGTGAAGAGTTGACTCATTGGAAAAGACTCTGATGCTGGGAAGGATTGGGGGCAGGAGGAGAAGGGGACGAGCAAGGATGAGATGGCTGGATGGCATCATGGACTCGATGGACGTGAGTCTGAGTGAACTCCGAGAGATGGTGACGAACAGGGAGGCCTAGCGTGCTGTGATTCATGAGGTCGAAAAGAGTCGGACACAACTGAGCAACTGAACTGAACTGAGAGTTGTTTACTAGGAAAATGGCATCAGATATACCAAACTTTACTTACAAAGTGTTGCAAAGTTCCACGAGGAATTTACTGACTGTGGGATTAACATGCAGTAGGTGGGGATAGGAAGCGTGTTGAATACAGCTGTCAGACAGCAACAAGGCACACATCTGATGGCAGCTACATCTAGAATTCAGCTGTGGGTTGGACCGTGAATTTGGTCTGATTTTCCTTTCACTGACTTTTTCCTTGTGAGCTAACATGAGGAGTGGCTCACCTCCCCTGGACACTGGCCAGGCTCTCTTGGGTCTGCCCCTTCTTCCAAACCCTCTCTTCAGGGTAAAGCCAGGACAAAAGGCCAGTTCTCACACCTCTGCTTTCTTTTCCTAAGGCATCTACTCTTTTCCAAGCTGAAAATGCCTAAAATTTTCTTGGTTATAAAGTTATCTCAAAGTAACAACATTCAGGGTGATCTGATAAACTCACAACTAGGAATTAAACAATTCCCTGGAAAGGACAAAGATGAACCCACAGATGAGTAGTTCTGTTTATCCTGTTTGGTTGTCTGGTTGTCTAATTACTCAGTTTTTGGACAGTCATAAATATACTCCATAGTAAGACAGGATCGGTGTGGTGTAGACACAGGGATTTCAGAACAAGCATACGTTCCTCCAAAAATACCTGGAAGTCACTTGATTGGCTCTTTTTTTCTTTGCTCATCCAACTGTGTATTCTTCAAGATTAGGAGTTTTTCAGAGAGATAAAAAAGTTAACAATCTTCAGAGACTGTACCAGATCAGAAACACATGCAAACTAACATTCCTACTATACTGAGTTATGTTTTTTTGTAAGCAAACTAAAGATAGACCAAGCTTATCTTTGTGAATTTCTTGGGGAGTCAAGTTTTCTCCTTGAAGAGACCTCCTGGCTTTTATAGAACAAGGCACATCCACCAGAAAAGGCATTTGTGGAACAAGATGGACTTTGCTTCTCAAAATCTATGACAGGGAAAGTAAACTGTGGTTTCTGTCACAAATTTACTGCCAGCCCCAAAAGGTCAGAGAGGGTCCCCTCCATGCGGTCAAACTACTGTTATGAGAAATTCCGTGATCACATCCCCAGAATATGACTAAAGACTCACTCCTTGAAAGGAAAGCTATGATGAGAGAACAGTCAGCAAAGCAGAGATGTCACTTTGCTGACAAAGGTCCATATAGTTAAAACTATGGTTTTTCCTGTACGGAGGTGAGAGGTGGATCGCAGTCCATGGGGTCGCAAAGAGCTAGACCTGACTTAGTGACTAAACAACATCAAATTGAGATGAGAATTTGCAAAAGGATGTGTGTATGTATAACTGAATCATTTTGCTGTACACCTGAGATGAACATAACATTGTCAATTAACTATGCTCCAGTATAAAATATTGGAGTAAAAAAATATGGAGAAGGCGATGGCACCCCACTCCAGTACTCCTGCCTGGAAAATCCCATGGATAGAGGAGCCTGGTGGGCTGCAGTACACAGGGTTGCGAAGAGTCAGACACGGCTGAGTGACTTCCCTTTCACTTTTCACTTTCATGCATTGGAGAAGAAAATGGCAACCCACTCTATTGTTCTTGCCTGGAGAATCCCAGGGATGGGGGAGCCTGGTGGGCTGCCATCTATGGGGTCACATAGAGTCAGACATGACTGAAGTGACTTAGCAGTATAAAATAAGGAGCTAAAAAATTAAAGTGAAATACAACATATATATATATGTTATATTTATATATGTGTGTGTGTGTATATATATATACACACAGAGATCTTATATATAAGATCTCTGGGTTGAGAAGATCCCCTGGAGAAGGGAGAGGCTACCCACTCCAGTATTCTGGCCTGGAGAATTCCATGGACTACAGTCCATGGGGTCACAAAGAGTCAGACACCACTGAGCAACTTTTACTTTCACTTTCATGGGCGATAAACCATTTGAAAACCTAGCAGCCACCAGTCTCACAGATGGAACCCCACTCACCTCAAGGATATTTACGAGCAGAGATATGGCTCAGGCCCTGGTAGATGAAGTCTCACCTGGCACGTGTCTTGATGACCACGCACTAATGCAGCCATATCAGTAACTCCTTCCATCACCAGTGCAGAACAGGCAAAGTATTCCACACCCACAGCTGCAGCCGTGATTCAGCCCCTCGGCTGCCCCCAGGCACCCTCAGTCATGCAGGGCCTAGCAGGACCCCGACTCTGCGAGTCAAGGCGGGAAGAGCATGAAGAGCCCCAGCAGTGCCCACAGATTTCCTGCGTGCCCTGCAGAGAACAGGGCAGAGCACAGGACACTGTCTGGGGTTCACAGCGCCCTTGCTTCAGTAACTCCGCCTCGCCTCACTTGCGAATTACCGTGGAGGAAAACCTCAGGTGCTATGCTATGTACAGGCTGGAAGCTTCCAAACATTTTGATCACAAACAACAGTAAGGGCTTCTTTTTTGGCAGCCCATCACAGCTTGTAGGATCTTAGTTCCCTGAGCAGGCATAGAACCCTCAGTCCCTGCATATAAGAGTGGAGTCCTAACCACCGCATCACCAGGGAAGTCCCAATAAATACATTTTTCATCCCAATATACACACATGACATATTTAATTATTAATTTTAAAGCAAAAGTTTCACAAAACAATACCTGGTTTGAGATATGCACTCTTGATTTTCCTATGCTTTGATTTCATTTCAAAATTTCCACTTGAGAACCTTTACAGGGATTTCACAGTAAACAGTGGCTGTAAAGAACACTCCCATGGACCTCACTTGTCAAATGATGATAAGGCTCTGTAGACGCCTTGTGAGATCCTGAGAATGGACTTCCATGGCTCCACGAGTTCACTGAGTATTTCCTGTATGCCAAACACAGAATCGCATGCCTTCTCATCTGTCACAGACTGTTAACTGGGCAACCCCTTCAGCCTCAGTACTGACCGAGGCCTTGTATGCTCTGGACAATCAACCAACGCCAGGGATGATGTGCCCTCTGCAGGGAAATGCTGACCCACTCTGCAGGCCAGAGACCAAACAGACAGAAAACCCAGCTCTGCCCCCCTCCCCACAGTTACCCCTCCAGGGGAGGAGGGAGCCAGGCCAAGGCCATGAGGGGCAGAGGGCGTGGGGCTCCTTGGACTTCTGCCCTGGGGAGGCAAGGGCTAGAGGAAAGTTCTTGGGATCCAGGCTGCTGAGTGCTGGCCCAGCCTGGCTGGGGAGGAGGCTGTCTGTGGGGGTCATGAGGACAGGAAACCTACTCATAAAGGAGGCCTCTGAGAAGGAAGCTGGGGAGAGGGGCCTGGGGGCACCCCAGCCAGAGGCAAGTGTGGGGGACAGAGGGAGGAGGCTGCCCATCACTGCCGGTCGCCCCCACAAGTGGCCAGGGAGGATGGAAGACACAGGATTGGGACACGACTGTAAGACACAGGATTGCAACCACTCTAATGAGAGGAGAAAACCATGTCAGAGCCACTGGAAAGCTCTGGGGTTCCCTGGAACTTCACCCAGTCCTCACAGGGAAAAAGCAGAGTGGAGGCAGAGGCTGCCTGTGGGGGTCAGTATTTCCTCAGAGCACTGAAAGCATCATGTTGTGATCTCGTGGCGACTCCGTGGCAGGACTGCTCTGTGCCTCAGTTTCATGGACGAGGACCTCGATCTTCAGAGGATGGTTCAGTAGTCTCTCGCCAACGTGCCACGGGGGGAACAGGGGTCACAACTGTAGCTCAGACAGTACCAGTGCACAACCCCCTTCTCTCCACACAGGATGGGGTGCTGGGGGACAACATGGCGGAGCTGGACAACTGAACCCGAATACTGTGAAAGCGCTGGTCTCCATTCTATACATTCACCTATACATTTAAAAAAATATTTATAAATCCCTTATAGTTAAAGCTATGGTTTTTCCAGAAGTCATGTATGGGTGTGAGAGCTGGACCATAAGGAAAGCTGAGCACTGAAAAATTGATGCTTTTTAACTGTGGTGTTGGAGAAGACTCTCCATAGTCCCTTGGACTGCAAGGACATCCAACCAGTCCACCCTAAAGGAGATCAGTCCTGGGTGTTCATTGGAAGGACTGATGCTGAAGCTGAAACTCTAATACTTTGGCCACCTGATGCAAACAGCTGACTCATTAGAAAAGACCCTGAAATGCAAAACTAGTATGGCCACTATGGAGAACAGTGTGGAGACTCCTTAAAAAACTGGAAATAGAACTGCCATATGACTCAGCAATCCCACTGTTGGGCATATACACCAAGGAAACCAGAATTGCAAGAGACACGTGTACCCCAATGTTCATCGCAGCACTGTTTATAATAGCCAGGACATGGAAGCAACTAGATGTCCATCAGTAGACGAATGGATAAGAAAGCTGTGGTACATATACACAGTGGAATATTACTCAGTTATTAAAAAGAATGCACTTGAATCAGTTCTAATGAGATGGATGAAACTTGAGCCTATTATATAGAGTGAAGTAAGTCAGAAAGAAAAACATCAATACAGTATACTAACGCATTTATATGGAATTTAGAAAGATGGTAACAATAACACTATATGCGAGACAGCAAAAGAGACACAGATATATAGAACAGTCTTCTGGACTCTATGAGAGAGGGCGAGGGTGGGATGATTTGAGAGAACAGCATTGAAACATGTATATTATCATATGTGAAACAGATCGCCAGTCCAGGTTCAATGCATGAGACAGAGTGCTCAGGGCTGGTGCACTGGGCACCCACTGGTGACCCAGAGGGATGGGATGGGGAGGGAGGTTCAGGATGGGGAACATGTGTGTACCCATGGCTCATTCGTGTTGATGTGTGGCAGCAGCCACTACAATATTGTGGAGTAATTAGCCTCCAATTAAAAAAAAAGTACACAAGGCTGGGGATGGTAGGTAGAGTATTCACATAAATACTTGAGAAGGTTGGTTACCAAAAATCAAATTTTCAGAGAGAGATGAACAGTTCAACCATAACTAGCTGCCTGGCCTTCCTATAGAGCCTATAATGCAGCCTTAGTATGAAAGACTTTAAAGGCTATCTTCCAATTACCCAGAATTTAACATTTTAATGATAAAAATAAGACAGCTCTCAAAAGCAGGGCCAATTTCTTCAATGGTGTTTTTCTAGACACTATGCACACTCCAAGTGGTAATTCCCAGCTGGTTGTTTGCACCTGTCTCTCTGAAACCACCTTCTACTCTCCATCTCTACCTGACACCATCCTCCTCCTGTGCCTTAGAGGCTTGCCTACAGAGTCTGCATCAGGTTTCGTGTTCCTCTGGCTCCTGATGGTGTTTGCTAAGGGCCAGCACAGTAGGGATGCAGGCTGGAGGAGTGGGGCTGGGTGTTTGTTGTGGTGACCCCCACACCGCGTGCTGGGTTCTGAAAATCCCTCCCTCTTCTTGCCCTTTAGGCTTAAGCAACATCTTGCTGGTTCCTAGCTGGGCACTGCTGACCTTGACACATCTCACACCCTTAAGAACAGATCCTTAATTTTTTTAACTGGAGGGGAGTTGCCTCACAATGTCGGTTTCTGCTGTGCAGTGATGTGGGTCAGGTCTGGGTGTGCATGTGTCCCCTCCCCCACTCTGCCCCGCCCCTTGGGGTCATCCCGGGGTGCCGAGCTGAACTCCCTGCGCTGTACAGCAGCTCCCCACTGGTGATCTTTTAATACATGGCAGTCTACATGTGTCAATGCTACTCTCCCAGTTACAGAGACTCCGTGCTTTGCAAGACCATTTGTCCCTGCTAGGATCCTAACTGATGCAAAGATATATATTCCTTTTTCATGGTTATTTTAATTTTGGATGAAAACAAAAGAACAGCTTGTAAACTCTTTCAAAAAGAAAAGAAAAGACCCTGATGCTGGGAAAGATTGAAGGCAGGAGAAGAAGGGGATGACAGAGGACACGTTGGTGGGATGGCATCACCAACTCCATGGATATGAGTTTGAGCAATTCCGGGAGATGGTGAAGGACAGGGAAGCCTGGTGTGCTGCAGTCCACTGGGTTGCAAAGAGTCAGACACGACTCGGCAACTAAACAACAATAAACAACAATTCTGAAGAAAGGACTGCTCTGGAGAGACTCCCAGGGAGGACATCCTCTGGGCCCTGCACAGGGCGGGCAGTGGGGGCACAGTATGCAGAAGGAAGTGGGCCTCTGAGCCCTCCTGCTGGGGGTGGGGACAGTGCAGGTGCCGGGGTCATTCCTGTGGCTCAGATGCCAGGAGCTGATGGAGATGGCAGGCATGACGGTCGTAGGAACAGGAAATAGACACAAGTCTGCATGGAGATGCTGAGGATGCCTCACTGAGGGGTCAGGAAAATAAGTGGCTGCACAGTGGGACTCAGTGACCTGAAGTTGTCTGTTCTCCCCAAAAATCAATGTTTGATTTTAAACCAACATCTCAAAATCGTAAGAGATTAAAAGAAAATTGATACATGTATGCAAAGTTTTTGCTATTGCTAAGTCACTTCAGTCGTGTCTGACTTTGTGCGACTCCATAAACGGGAGCCCACCAGGCTCCCCCATCCCTGGGATTCTCCAGGCAAGAACACTGGAGTGGGTTGCCATTTCCTTCTCCAGTGCATGAAAGTGAAAAGTGAAAGTGAAGTCACTCAGTTGTGTCTGACTCTTAGCGACCCCATGGACTGCAGCCCACCAGGCTCCTTCATCCAGGCAAGAGTACTGGAGTGGTGTGCCATGAGATCAAACAGCAGGAAAAAGAGAAATACCTGGTATGCATGTGTGTGACATCTGTACTAACAAACAGCTCTTGAAGGTACAATGACCGAAGCAGTGTGATGCTAGCTCGATTGTAGACAGAGAAGTCTCAGGTGTAGAAGGTCAGAAAGATCTCCAGGCACGCATCATTTGGGCGAGGGGCATAAATATGCCATCTCAAATCTGTGAGTGTGTGGATTATTCAAAAACCTCCAGGAAAACATAAACGCCAACCCATGCCTCACAGTATTGTTGTTGTTTAGTTGCTCAGTTGTATCCAACTCTTTGTGACCCCTGGGACTGCAGCCCACCAGGCTCTTCTGTTCATGGGATTCTCCAAGCAAGAATACTGGAGTGGGTTGCCATTCCCTTCTCCAGGGGATCTCTCCAGCCCAAGGACTGAATTCACATCTCCCCTCATTGGCAGGTGGACTCTCTACCATTGAGCCACCAGGGAAGCCTACTATATGAAGCATAAATTTCACATGATTTAAATTCTTCAATTAAAAAAAATTTTTTATACTTTTTTTTAAATTTTATTTTTACTTTATTTTACTTTACAATACTGTATTGGTTTTGCCATACATTGACATGAATCCGCCACGGGTGTATACGAGCTCGCAATCCTGAACCCGCCTCCCACCTCCCACCCCATATCATCTCTCTGGATCATCCCCGTGCACCAGCCCCAAGCATCCTGTATCCTGTATCGATTTAAAAAAATTTAAAGCACAAAATCTCAGTTTAGAGCAGTAACAGGATTTGGGGGCTCCCACATTCCTGGTCTTCATAAAACTAGAGAGAGCCAGGCCCAGGGTTACTTTATGAAGCCCTGTTTTTGCCCTTAGCCAGGAGCTCTTCATTAATAACAAGATGTTCAAATATCATCTAAATTCATCACTGAAATATATCTTAAATTTATAGATTTCAGAAATGATACTTCCTCAGGGGGAGCTTCAGTCCACGAGAAAGATATGCATTTTACAGAACAATTTACAAATGATACAAGTCGAGTCTTAGAATCCTCAAAATGAGAACTAAGACGAACAGGTGCGTTGGGCTTCCTGTGGCGCCCCCCTCCTCAGCAGTGTTCACTGCTGTTGTATTCGAGATGCTGGCCACTTGGACACATGTGCGTGGGGCTGCACCGTGCTTTAGGTCTGCAAGTTCTAATGACCCACAGGGCCATTGGAGAATAAACTGTAGAAAAGGATGAATACTCGAGGTGTATGTGTGTGTGTTGTTACACCCATATGAATAGCTGTGAGCAGATTTTAGAGTTATTTTATAATAACTAAAACAGTGTGATCAAAAGGGAGGGGACGTATGTATACCTATAGCTGATCCATGTTGATGTATGGCAGAAACCAACACAAAATTGTAGTTATCCTTCAATTGAAAATAATTTTTAAAAAGTGTAACAGCAGCTCCGGCCTAGGTTGGCATGTGCGTTTGCCCCACAGAGCTCCTCTGAAATACAAACTGCCTGCAGTATCAGATCTGGAGGGAAGAGTAGTTGGGGTTGGTGTCTACCCAGTCAGCCTTTTTTCTGTTTTGCTGACTATACAAATGTGTGCCTGCAGTATTCTAAAATATTAAAACTAAAGTTGGGTTGTCCTTAATAGTACATTTAATCTGTTTTTCAAATGTCCAATATTGGTGCACATACTTCTAGGCAATCAGAGGGCCCCCACCATACTATTTAATCATTTTTTACTGGCCTCACAGGACTCCACTGCCCCAAATACTAATGTGGTCACTTCCCAGGTCTATGCAGCTTTCCGTGTGGTTTTCTGATGTTACATCAATAACTTTATTCAAACTAGTTTTAAAACTCTACATACTGACTAAGAATTAATTTCCAAAATATACAAGCAGCTCATACAACTCAATACCAGAAAAGCAAACAACCCAATCAAAACATGGGAAAGGGACCCAAAGAGACATTTCTCCAAAGAAGACATACAGATGGTTAACAAGCTCATGAAAAGATGCTCAACATCACTCATTATTAGAGAAACGCAAATGAAAACCACAATGAGATACCACCTCACACCAGTCAGACTGGCCCTCATCAAAAAGTCTACAAACAATAAATGCTGGGGAGCGTGTGGAGAAAAGGGAAGACTCTTGCACTGTTGGTGGGAATGTAAATTGACACAGCCACTATGGAAGACGGTATGGAGATTCCTTAAAAAACTAGGAATGAAACTACCATATAACCCAGTAATCCCACTTCTAGGCACATGCCCTGAGGAAACCAAAATTGAAAAAGACACATGTACCCCAGCGTTCACTGCAGCACTGTTTACAATAGCTAGAACATGGAAGCAACCTAGACGTCCATCGACAGATGAATGGATAAAGAGGTTGTGGTACATATACACAGCGGAGTATTACTCAGCCATAAAAAGGGAACATATTTGAGTCGTTCTAATGAGGTGGACGAACCTATAGCATATTATACAGAGTGAAGTAAGTCAGAAAGAGAAATATAAATATCATATACTGACACATATATATGGAATCTAGAAAGATGGTACTAAAGAATTTATTTGCAGGGTAGCAATGGAGAAGCAGACATAGAAAACAGACCTACAGACATGGGGGGTAGAAGAGGAGGGAGAAGGAGAGACGTATGGCAAGAGTAACATAGAAACTTACATTAGTATATGTAAAATAGACAGCCAATGGGAATTTGCTGTGTGACTCAGGGAACTGAAACAGGGGCTCTGTGGCACTCTAGAAGGGTAGGATGGGGAGGAAGATGGGAGGGAGGTCCGTGAGGGAGGGAACATGTGTGTACCCATGGCTGATTCTTACTGATGCACAACAGAGAACCACAAAATTCTGTAAAGCCATTATAGTTCAACTAAAAAAAAATTTTTTTAATGTAAAGGAAAACTATACATAAATCTCTACTCTTTATTAGATTTATAAATAAATCAATAAGTATTTATATGTAAATAAATAAATTGGACTCTGTCTCCCCTCCCCGTTTCACTTCAGAACCCATAGGCTGATCACCTGCTTTCAGCTTTGTCATTGCCTTTCCCTGACATGCTGGGACCTCAGTTCTGAGACGGACCTGTTCCTGCAGGGGGTAGGATGCAAGGCCTGGAGTACAGACACAGGGCTCCCTGGGCTAGAGCAGGGGTTAGGGGTGAGCCAGAGACAGTTTGATCCTTGATGCAAATATGGGGGCTTCTCGATGACTCCTGGAGAATTTCCAAGTAGTCACTGCTGCGCAGAATGAAAGAGTAAAATGTCCAAATTCCTCTCTGGTTCCAGAATCAGTGCTTTGGTCTAATTGTGAGCATCAGTCCAAGGAAAGAATTTCCACTGAATTAATTCAGTGATCATGACACATTAGCAGAGGAGACAGGGGTCCAAGGATGCACAGTTTGTTCTGGCTGAGGCACCAGCTTGGCACTCATAGCCAGGGAGGACCATGAATCACCCCATCTTCTGGACAGACAGCCACTTCCTCACCCTGCACCCTCCCACAGGCACTGGAAGCACACAGCTCCCCAACCCTTAAAAAAACAGGAAAAAAGCCGAGGAGGATGAAAGAGCTGGGGCCCCATGAACAGGAGCGTGGTGGAGTCCATCGTCAGCCTGGCTGTGCCCCACCATGTCCTGGAAGGGTCTCCTGGGGCAGGAAGGAGCCCCCGTGGCCCTGTGGCTGGCTGGGCCTCCAAGCAGGGATGCCTGAGGCTCTGCAGGTCTGCATAGGGCTGTGGGGCTCTCACGGCTTGGCCCTCTGCACCCCTGACCACTGCTCAGCCCTCTGGCCTCCACAGGGAAGGGCAGGGAGCCCTGTGTAGGGCTGGGCCAGCAGTTGACCTGCTTCTGGACTCGAGACTGCACACCCTCATGTTCCTCCTGCCCAGGCCCTGACTCAGGACCTGGAGTTACTTCGGGGCTGACAGGTCTGAGTCTTGTCTTCTCCCCTCCTCCCTTCAAACTGCCTGCAGGCATCTCCACGGGTCCCTACTAGCGCCTCCACAGCAGCCATGACTCCCCTCCCTTCCCTGGGGGTGGCTTTCCCGGGGTCAGTGACCCGGTGCCGGTGCCGGGATGCGTGAGCTGATTCCTTCACTCCTCTCACCCGTCCTCCCTCCGGGCCCTTGAGGCTTGGACTGTCATAAAGCAGAGGTTCCCGCTATCCTAAGAGCAGAAGACACAGCAGACTCTGGACCAGACTACATGGCCAAAGTGTTTTTGGAAAATTACTCTGTTCTCCATGGAACTCCACCTCATCACATTTTATTAAGTAGTCATCACGTCCACCTCCAGCACTCAGCTACTTGACAAATGGTTTCCCAGGTCCCAGGAGCTGCTGAGGGTGTGGCACCAACGTTACCCTTCTCTGTCCTCAAAACAGCCCTGTAAGGAGCCCACAGTCGTGGGCGCTTCCTGGGATGAAGTCTCCAAGGCAGGCACAGTGCAGCTGCTCCTCCAGTGCCTGGCTACCTGGCTTCACTTCCAACCCTGATGCTTGATTCCAGTCTCCTGCTCACATGCCTCCCGGGGAAACCATCAGTGCTCATCCCACCTGCGCCACAAGCTGCCCCCAGGTCACCAGGGCTCCCTCCTCCCCCACACTCTGCGGGACGCCTTGTCCTTTCACTGGCTCCTGCCCCAGCTAGACTGTAATCTAGAGGTCAGAAGTCACCAAGATACACGCTTATCTGTTCCAGAGCTGAGTGAAAACATGGCTGGTACTCAGGAACTACAATTTAACAGCAACAACAAAAAAGGATAAATATTGCCATTACCCAAGAAAAAAGAACATTACCTAAAGGTGTCTTCTGCATCTCTCTTGAGTCCATATTCTCCTCTGTTCCCCGAGAACAGCCTATCACCTGCAACTGCGGGCAGAAGTTCGGTGTTCTGGTTTTCCCTTGACCAGGGGTTGGTCCACACGGGCCCTGCCTGCTCTTTTAGGTGAAGCCTCGCGGCACACCCAGGCCATTTCCCCTCTATCCGGTCTGAGGCTGCCTTCTCTCCAGGGGTGAGCTGAGCGCCTGCCACAGAGAGGACGCAGCAGGCAGACCCCAAAGGTTTACTCTACAGCCCTTAACAAACAAAGGGTGCTGACTCCTGTTACAGACACAGGGTAGATCCACCTCCTGAGAGGAAACACTTTTGCTCACTGTTTCAGTTTTTGATTTGAATTTCCTTTCCACTATTAATTTCCTGACACTATCTGTGTACTTTTAAAATTAAGCATCTACCCAAGGTTTGGGAGCAGAACCCCTGCCCACATAATTTATTTTGCATCACAAGGCAGACGCAAGTGTAACTGAGAAGCAAGGGCAGAGGCAGTGAACACGCTGAAAACTCTTTCCCTTTTGGAGAGCTTCTTCTGCACTCCAGAGTTCCCTTGTAATCCATGTCTCTGGATGATGCTCAGCGTCACAGGAAACCTTAGTTCCAGAGACTGTCAGTGGTCTGGGCCAGCGGGCTCGTGGTCACCTGGACTTTCTGGGCCAGTGGGGATGAGGGGTCTGGGTGGTGGGAGCAGGTCACTGCAGGCACTCTCCCAGGGCAGGAAGGTGGGGAGCACATAGTGCCGACGGCTGCTCGAAGGCTGAGGCAGCGACCACAGCCTTCTCATCGCTCTCCTCCCAGCCGCAAAGCCGTCAGGGGGTGAACTAGAACCACATACTCTCATGCAGAGGCAGGAAGACACCCAGCTGTCACTTGAGCTTGTCTGGGTCCAGCCTCATTCTTGGCTTCTGGGAGTCACAGCTGTCTGTCCTGGCCCTCATTTCTCATTCTGCTCCCCGGAACCTGCTGGGTTCCCAGACCTCCCAGGACGTGTGACCTTAACCATCTCCGGGAGCTGGGGAAGGGTGTCCGCTGCCTGCCAACAGCCAGATCAGCCCCCTCTGAGCCCAGGCAGCGCTGCCTGGGTTCCTGCCACTGTGTCCCTGCGGCGCTGTGCCAGCCCTCCCAGGCCCCTGGCGCTGGGGTCCCCGTGCCCTGCACACATCTCTGCTGGAGCCTGGGGGCCTCCTCCCCTTTCCATCTCCTCCTTCTGAACTACCCCTGGGAAATGACACACAGCCACAGGATGGAGCAGAGTTCACATACTTTCTCTGTCTTCTCTAGTCTCATAGCCTCAGCAAGTACAAGCCAGGTGCTTACAGAGTGGCTGCTCGAAGGCTGAGGCAGCGACCACAGCCTTCTCATCGCTCTCCTCCCAGCCGCAAAGCCGTCAGGGGGTGAACTAGAACCACATACTCTCATGCAGAGGCAGGAAGACACCCAGCTGTCACTTGAGCTTGTCTGGGTCCAGCCTCATTCTTGGCTTCTGGGAGTCACAGCTGTCTGTCCTGGCCCTCATTTCTCATTCTGCTCCCCGGAACCTGCTGGGTTCCCAGACCTCCCAGGACGTGTGACCTTAACCATCTCCGGGAGCTGGGGAAGGGTGTCCGCTGCCTGCCAACAGCCAGCTCAGCCCCCTCTGAGCCCAGGCAGCGCTGCCTGGGTTCCTGCCACTGTGTCCCTGCGGCGCTGTGCCAGCCCTCCCAGGCCCCTGGCGCTGGGGTCCCCGTGCCCTGCACACATCTCTGCTGGAGCCTGGGGGCCTCCTCCCCTTTCCATCTCCTCCTTCTGAACTACCCCTGGGAAATGACACACAGCCACAGGATGGAGCAGAGTTCACATACTTTCTCTGTCTTCTCTAGTCTCATAGCCTCAGCAAGTACAAGCCAGGTGCTTACAGAGCCGCCGTCCGGGAACCTTCTAATTTTCAGTCTACAATGGGGTCAGGGAAGGCCCCAGGTACATCCGCACCACTGGGAATCCACAGCCAGCAACTTAGTCAACATAAAAGCTGAAAACAAGCCAGCAGGTGGTAAGTTTCATTATGTCGACACTGAAATTTTTGAATGTTTTCAAATACACAGTCCCGTCCAATGGCTCTTTTTGAAGCAACATATGTGTACACACATGCACACACACGTGCAGGTCTTGCAGTCTGTGGCCTGGCCTGTGGACGACTCTCACAGTTGGCCCCTGTGCTATCCAGGACAGGAGGAGGCAGACAGGAGGAGGGGAGATCCCTGAGCACGTGTAGGGGAACTCCAGAACGAAAGCGCAGATAACAGATGACAGTGATGTGAATCTCAGCAAGAAGCAGTAGGATACACACCTGGTGAGCGCTCCGTAAGGTGAGGGAGGAACAGGAGAGTTGGAGTGAGGTCTTCAGAGGGCAAGATGGTGCCAGCCAGGACCTCAGCTTCAGGTCAGTGCACCAGTCCTCGAGCCGGGGACACTGTGCACGAGAGGGCCCTGCTCCACTGTGGGGGCCAGGGCAAACCTGGGCTGCCTGGCGTGTAGAACCACGTTCAGAGTCCATAGGACATGAGAGGAGACAGGAGGCAGAGCAGAATTCACACCGCATGGAAGAGTCATCAGAGCTACCGAAGAGAAAGTGACACGGGGCTTACATGAAACGGATCTCCTCAGGGTCCAGGCGTCACACTCGGACAGCACAGGGAGAGTCTGGAGTCCAGCAGTGACTAAGGACGTGCACGCGCTTGGAGGCTCCAGTGTGCAGGCAGGAACATAAAACAGGACAGAGTGGCAGGAGTTTGCATGGTGCAGTCAACACCAAAGAAGTCACAGAACTCATAAAGTGTGCTCATGGTTACCCAGAATCAGTAAGGCAGATGATGGGGGTGTGTATCGGACACTGAAAATGAGTATACATCTCTAAACTGCAAAACCAGGCAATAGCCCACCACCGAGATGAAGAGAGCATTTCCTTCCCAACATCCTTTTAGTGGAGAATGTGAAATGAACAGTTCAAAAAGAGAGGGATTTCAGGTTTGTAACGTATTATACAAACCTAGACAATGTATTAAAAAGCAGAGACATAAATCTGCTGAAAAAGGTCCATACAGTCAAAGCTATGGGTTTTCCAGGGGTCACGTATGGATGTGAGAGTTGGAATATAAAGAAAGCCAAGCACCAAAGAAATGATGCTTTCAAACTGTGATGTTGAAGAAGATACTTGAGAGTCCCAAGGAGATCAAACCAGTCAATCCTAAAGGAAATCAACCCTGAATATTCATTGGAAGGACTGATGCTGAAGCTGAAGCTCCAATACTTTGGCCACCTGATGCAAAGAGCCGACTCACTGGAGAAGACCCTGGTGCTGAAAAAGATAAGAATGCAGGAGGAGAAGGGGACGACAGAGAATGAGATGGTTGGATGGCACTCAATGGACATGAGTTTGAGCAAGCTCTGGGAGTTGGTGATGGACAGGGAGGCCTGGCATGCTGCAGTCCATGGGGTCACAAAGAGTTGGACACAACTGAGCTGCTGAATTGAACTGAACTGAGTGACTGAACAAATGCATTAAACAAAATGCATTAAACAAATGCATTAAACAAAAATCGAACAACAAAAGGGTGATAGGATTCTTTTATCTCTATATAGTAAGAATGCTGCTCTTTTAACCCAAACGGTAATCTGGGGTGAGGGGTACACTGCAATAAATACACAATTCCTACAGATCAACTAACACGGGGTCCATCATCAGCAGGTAATCAGGAGGAGGAGGAGGTACAGTCTTGATGTCTGGTGCTTATCTCGTTTAAATCAATGAAACCTTCACGGAATCCCGTTTTTCTTGCTGAGTCATAGCATGCTCTCATAAGCATTGATAACATTAATGATTAAAAGTTCATTATCAATATACTCTTAGCAAGTGTTAAGAGCCAGTCTGCCTGGGTCTAGGGCTGGCTCCTATCTTTAATAACACAGACAACTGTTCAGTCTCTCTGGGTGCACTTTTCTCATCTGTAAAATGAAAACAATAGTTGTGTCTTCCTTACAGTGAGAGAGGAACAAATGAGCTGGGATTTCTGAGGCCTCAGGACAGATCAGCACTATGGAAGGTTTATAGTGCAAAAGTCTACTGAGCATCTGCTGCCCTGAGAGGATTCAACAGAGGCTAAGTCGCAGTTATGGCCACAGGTGCAAAGACACAGCTTAAGTCTCTACGCTGCTTCTTCAGGCTTACAGTCAAGTTCCATAAACAGGCCACACACACTGGATCCAGGGCTTACACGGGCGCTCTGTCTCTCTGCCCTAATCCGTAGTATGTAAGAGCCTGAATCACTCCTGCAGAGATTAGGGCGTCCTTTTGGAGACAGCTAGGCAACACACATGTGCTCAACAGTGTCCAGCCTTTCACGCTCCCCTAGGGCTCAGACTCAAAGTTACAAAGAAGAGATTGACTGGCTATTCTTGCAAAAAAAACAGAGATTGGAGCATTTAAAGACTTTTTTAGAGAAAAAACAGGAAAGAGATCAGAGGAAGGAAGAGCTCTCTGGACTGGGGTTTCGAGTCCTCCCGCCAGCACCCCAAGTCCATCTGAAAGGGAGAAAAGTGGACATAGATGGATGGTCCAAGGTTAGGTGGGCCTGGTACCCCCTCTGGGTGCTTAAGGCTTACTGTTAACAGGCTGAGATGATCATAAGGCATTGGCAGAGGTATTTTCTTTCCATAAGTCAGCTTGCTCCTGGAGTTTATGGCAGGATTGTGGGTGAAGCCCCCAGGGTGAGTGAGGAGGTGGTGAGCATGCCAGGTGTGCAAGTGCCCCTGTGTCTACCACTATAAGGCCTGTTCACTCAGGAACAAATCACTGTCAAACTGAGAGGTGGGGGCGGGGGTGGGAGAGGAAAGTCTGTTCTTGGATGAATAACTTAACTGTCTCATCTTGGCTTTCTCATCTGTGCGCTGGGTTGGGTGGCCTTGATGGTCTCTCAGCCCCAGCCACTACTGATGTTACCTGAGTCAACACATATAAACCAGAAACCACTGGGTTTCTCTCATTCCTGACTCCTTGCTTCACCTGCCAACGTCTGCTGTTGTGAAGGTGTCCCATCATCACTCAGCCCTTTGACTTAAAATCTTCCAGCCTGGAGTCCAGGGCTCCTAGTTTGAGGGAGCTGAATATACTGGTCTTTGGCGATGAAGATGGCCAGAGGGCAGCTCTCTGGAACAAGGTGGCTTTATACATTTTGCTAAACCCTGTCTCAGCATCACAGTTATCTTGGGGCAGAGAACCTATCTCAGGCACAGACAGCAGGAGAGCTTGTGTGAGGCTGAGTGGCAAGTAAGGACAGTGCTACAATGCTCCCCAGAGGCACCGGGGCTGTGCTCGCGGCTCCTCTTCTGCCCTCCCCAGCCTCGCTGAGGCTTGCTAAGCCATCTGAGCCTTACATTAACTACTCAGAAGGCTGAAAAGCCCCTTGGCCTGTCTCCTCTGTCTCTCACTATTTCCCTGATAAACCTCTACCAGGACCAACTTCAGTGTGAGATGACAGAGACTGTTTGTGTGTGTATGTGTCTCCTTGATTTTCCAATGATCCTTGGCCAAAGTCAGGCAAGTACTTAAAATGGAGGAAAACACTGTTACTCCTCATCATTGAGTTAGCTGTGGCTAAGCTTAACTGGGGCTTAGTGCACAGAAATGAAATCTAAGAGATTGGGAATCCAAATAATCAGTATACTAGGAATGTTTAAAATGTAAGGGAACTAAGTAAAATCATAGAAAATCAAATCCAACTGTATATACAAAGGATAATACATCATGATGAAGTGGGGTCCTTTAACATTTGAAAACCAACTGTGTAATTCATCATATTTTAAAAAATTATATAATCATCTCTATAGACACAGAAAAGGCAGTTTACAAAATGTAACATTCTGATAAAAATCTACAGTAAACTAGAAATAGGACAGAAATTTCTCAACCTCAAAAAGATTATGAAAAACCATAGCTAACATCATACTTAATCATGAAAGAAAACATCTTCTTAAATCAGGAACAAGGCAGGGATGTCTGCTCTTATCACTTCTGTTAACACTCAATGTTTTATTGAAGGCAATATGAAAAAGAAATATCAGGCATCTAGTTTGGAAAGGAGAAGTAAAACTGTCTTCATTCACAAACAGCACTATAGCCTATATAGAAAATCTGATAGCATTTACAACAAACCTACTAGAATTAATAATTAAGTTTAGGAAGGTTACATAGTATGGGATCAATATACAAAAATAACTGTATTTCTATACACCAGGAATGGAACCACCAGAAACTGAAATTAAAATACTCATTTATGCTATGATAGAAATACAAACACTTAGGAATATTTCTAACAAAACATGTGCAAGATCTGTACCCTGCACACTATACACACAGCTCAAAGAAACTAGAGACCCAGTCGATGGAGAGAGACACTTGGTCATGAGCCAAAAGACTCAGTCTGAAAGATGTAGGTTCTCCCCAAATTGATGTGTAGGTGCAAAACAATCGCAATTCAAACCCCAGCAGGCTGTCTGATAGAAATGGACAAACTGAGTCTAAAATTCCTATGGAAATGCAAAGAGCAGAGAATGGCCAAAACACTGTGAAGTAGATCAAGGGTGTAGGGCTGACGTGATCTTTTCAGGACATGTTGTAAAGCGTCAGAAGTTGAAACAGTGGAGGACTGGCAAAGAGACGGACTAGTGGGACAGAAGAGAGTCCAGAAACAGACCCCACATCTACGGACAACCAACTTTTGACAGTTATACAGGTAATTTAGTGGAGAAAGGATAATTTTTTCAACAAACAGTGCTGGATATCCATGTGTGCAGGAAGAGAGGGGGTAAAACAAAGAACTTCAATTTAAACCTAACACCATATACAAACATTAACTCACTTCCCTGGTGGTCCAGTGGTTAAGAATCCACTCTGCAGTGCAGAGGATGCAGGTTTGATCTGTGGTCCAGGAACTAAGATCACACACACTGTGGAGCAACTAAACCCAGGCACAACTAGAGACTCCACTCACTGCAATCAGAGATCCCGCGTGCCACAGCTAAGACTTGACACAGCCAAATAAACAGACAAACTCAGAATAGATCATAGGTCTAAATCCATGACATAAAACTGTAACATACGTGAAGAAGGCATCTTTGTGAGCTGAAATTAGGCAAGATTTCCCTAAGTATAATGTTAAAAGTATGATCCAAAAACGCTGAAACATTTGACATCATGAAAATTAAAGGCTTCAGCTGTCATTTTGGGGAGAATTAAAAGATAATCCACTCTAGTATCCCTGTCTGGAGAATTCCATGGACAGAGGAGCCTGGTGGGCTACAGTCCATAGGGTCACAAAGAGACATTACTGAAGTGACTTTGCACAGCAACAACAAAAGATAAACCACAGACAAGGAGAAAAAACTTATAAAGCACACATATGATAAAGGACTTGTATCTAGAATATATAAATGATATAATAAGAAACTCAGTAACAAGAAAATAATGAGAAAACAAACCATCCAGTTAAAAAAACAGGCAAAAATATCTGAACAGATATTGTCAAATGCATATGTAAAAAGACGCTCCAATCATTAGCTATTAGGGAAACATAAACTAAAATCACACTGAAACACAATTACATACTTATTAGAATGGTTAAGAAAATTATGATACCAAATACTGGCCAGAATGTGGAAGAACTAGAACTCTCACACACTGATTGTGGCAACGTAAAAGTGACATACCATTTTGGAAGACAATTTGGTAGTTCTTTAAAAAGTTAAACATTCACCTATCACATAACCTAACTGTTCCACTCCTAGGTTTTTATCCAAGCAAAAAGTTTAAGTCCATTCAAAGACTTGTACACAAGCAGTTTTGCTTTAATGATAAAAAAATTAGGAACAATTTAAATATCAACTACACACATAAACAAATCATGGTATATATCACATGTAGAGATATATCACATATATTATATGTGTGTGAGGAGATATATATTCTATTGCATGTATATTCCATGATATATATATAAACCTGTCAATAAAAACAAATAAACCATTCTACACACAATATGGATTCAGTTTGAGAAAATTATGCTGCATGAAAGAAGCCAGACAGAAGAAGAATACATAGAGTACCACTCTATTTTCATGAATCTCTAGAAAATGGAGGTGAGCACGCAGGGACAGAGAGCAGACAGTGGTCTTCCAGGAGGGGTGGGGGCAGGCAGAGGGGTTCCCTGGGGCTGGGAAGACACTTCTGAAAATGATGGGTGTACCTACTATCTTGATTGATTGTGGCGACCACTCCAAGGGCACATATTTGCCTACCTCTGTCTCTTATACACATCTCACACAATATGGATTCAGTTTGAGAAAATTATGCTGCATGAAAGAAGCCAGACAGAAGAAGAATACATAGAGTACCACTCTATTTTCATGAATCTCTAGAAAATGGAGGTGAGCACGCAGGGACAGAGAGCAGACAGTGGTCTTCCAGGAGGGGTGGGGGCAGGCAGAGGGGTTCCCTGGGGCTGGGAAGACACTTCTGAAAATGATGGGTGTACCTACTATCTTGATTGATTGTGGCGACCACTCCAAGGGCACATATACATGTCAAAATGTATCTGACTGAACCCACTAGATGTGTGCTCTATTTATTGCATATCAGTTACACCTAAAAGTGTTAAAAATTACCTGAAATGAAAATAGCCCCCCAGGCTGTGAATACTACTTCTGAGAGCAATGCAATCACTTTTTGGGGTGACAAGGAAGTGGGGTGAGCACGTGGCAAGGGCTTTTTTGACCTGATGGTAGCACCAGGGTGCCTCCATTACAGCCATTCATATCTGTGAATTTATACTCTAAGTAGATAATGACTATTTTTATAATTATTAAGCCATATATTTTTTTGCACGATTTTCTGTACCTGTATATTATTTTACCATAAAAAGATTTTTTTTAATCCCTAAAACAATAAAAACAGGTTAAGAAAACAGCGGCTTGAAAGGAAGAGACACATAAAATGTGACCCGGCTGACGAAAGGCGTGTTTCCAGCTTTTATTCCCCAGGCTCCACAGGGCTGAGGAAAAGGAAATTGAAGTGATGTGTGGTCCAACTGAATGGAGTCAAACAGACATGCACCCGGCCTGGCATTTGACTACCATTTCCTCAGTGTGAAGGGAGCGCAGTGAATGCTATCTGGAGTGGGTGTGATCCAGTGACCTTTCCCACCAAAGTCGGGACAGGCGGCGGGTGGGGTCTGCAGGAATCTTAACAAGGAAGAAGGGCAAGGGCAAAGAGAAATGCCAATAAACCCACAATGAGGTATTACCTCACAGCAGCAGAATGGCTACCATCAAACAGTCTACAAACAATGAATGCAGGAGAGGGCATGGAGAAAAGGGAAACTGCTGTGGAGAACAGGGTGGAGGATCCTTACAAAACTAAAGCTCAGTCCAGCAATCCCACTCCTGGCATATGTATGAAGAGAACCAGACTGAGAAAAGATACATGCATCCCAGTGTTCATGTGCTGTGCTAAGGAGATTCATCTCACACGTTAGCAAAGTAACGCTCAGCATTCTCCAACCTAGGCTTCAACAGTACCTGAGATGAGAACTTCCAGATGTTCAAGCTGGATTTAGAAAAGGCACAGGAACCAGAGATCGAATTGCCAACATCCATTGGATCATAGAAAAAGCAAGAGAGTTCCAGAAAAACATCTACTTCTGCTTTATTGACTACGCTAAAGCCTTTGACTGTGTGAATCACAACAAACTGTGGAAAACTGTTAAAGAGATGGGAATACCAGACCACCTGACCTGCCTCCTGAGAAACCTGTATGCAGGTCAGGAAACAACAGTTACAACCAAACAACGGACTGGTTCCAAATTGGGAAAGGAGTACATTAAGGCTCCTTATATTGTCACCCTACTTATTTAACTTATATGCAGAGTACATCATGTGAAGTGCTGGGCTGGATGAAGCACAAGTTGGAATCAAGATTGCTAGGAGAAATATCAATAACCTCAGATATGCAGATGACATCATCCTTATGGCAGTAAGTGAAGAGGAACTAAAGAGCCTCTTGATGAAAATGAAAGAAGAGAGTGAAAAAGCCGGCTTAAAACTGACCATTCATAAAACTAAGATCATGGCATCCAGTCCCATCACTTCACGGCAAATAGATGGGGAAACAATGAAAAGAGTAAGAGACTTTATTTTCTTGGGCTCCAAAATCACTGCAAATGGTGACTGTAGCCATGAAATTAAAAGACACTTGCTCCTTGGAAAAAAAATCAATGACAAACCTAGATAGCATATTAAAAAGCAGAGACATTACTTTGCCAACAAAAGTCTGTCTAGTTAAAGGTATGGTTTTTCCAGTAGTCATGTATGGATCATAGAGAAGGCTGAGTCCCAAATAACTGATGCCTTTGAACTGTGGTACTGGAGAAGACTCTTGAGAGTCCCTTGGACTGCAAGGAGATGAAACCAGTCCATCCTAAAGGAAATCAATTCTAAATATTCATTGGGAGGACTGATACTGAAGCTGAAGCTCCAATACTTTGGCCACCTGATGCGAAGAGCTGACTCATTAGAAAAGACCCTGATGCTGGGAAAGATTGAGAGCAGGAGGAGAAGGGGATGACAGAGAATGAGATGGTTGTAAGGCATCACTGACTCAATGGACATGAATTTGAGCAAGCTCCAGAAGATGGTGAAGGACAGGGAAGCCTGGCGTGCTGCAGTTCATGGGGTCACAAAGAGTCGGACACGACTGAGTGACTGAACAACAGCAAAAGCAGCTTCAGTCGTGTCTGCCTCTTTTGTGACTCCAGGGACCTTAGCCTGCCAGGCTCCACTGTCCATGGGATCCTCCAGGCAAGATTACCAGAGTGGGTTGCCATGCCCTCCTCCAGGGGATCTTCCTGATCCAGGGGTCAAACCCACATCTCTGACGTCTCCGACACTGGCAGGCAGAGTCTTCACCACTAGCACCAGCTGGGAGGCCCTCCCAGTGTTCACAGCAGCACTGCTTACAGCAGCCAAGACATGGGAGCAACCTAAGTGTCTATCAGCAGATGAACGGATGAAGAAGACGTGCTACATTTGCACAATGGAGCATTACTCTCCATAATGAAGAGTGAAATAAGGTCATTTGCAGTGGCCTGGATGGGCCTAGAGATTGTCATTCTAAGTATAGTCAGACAAATATCATATGGTGTCACTTATAGGTGGGAAAAAAATGATACAAATGCACCTAGAAAACAGAGACTCACAGGCATAGAAAACAGACTCATGGTCACCAAAGGGTAAGGTGTTGGGGAGGGATAAATTAGGAGTCTGGAATTAATATACACACTATTACATATTAAATAGATAACCAACAAGGACCTACATACAGCATAGTGAACTCTACCTAATATCTTGCAGTAACTTGTATGGGAAAATAATCTGATAAATAATGTATCACTGAAGCACTTTGCTAAGATCTGAAACTAACACAATATAAATCAACTATCCTCCACTTTTCGAAAAAATCTATAAAAGGGGGAGGAGCAGGAGGCCATCATAGGTGGTTTGCGACCAGCTGGAATCATGGTCTGATTTCACCCCCAGAAGAGCCCTTGCCTACCTTCTGCTTCACTCTCATTTGAAAAGAGCTGACCTCATATTAAATTTTGTGTGAATTAAGTGAGAAACATCTGTCTAGCACTTATAGATGACACCTGACATGCAGAACGCAGGTGACTAGTATCACAACTGAATTTTAAACTCACAAACCAAACTCAAATCTTAGCTCACTCAAGGATGCAGGTGTTTCCAGGGCTGTAACAGGACCTGCCAGAAGCAAACTGTGTAGAGCGTAGTTGCATGGGGCTGCATCAGATACAGTGCTCAGCAATGCTCCTCCATGCAACACCTGCTGGGGCTTCGACCCTAACTATGTGCTTGAAGTTCTGGCAGACAGAGGACAGCGTCTTGGAGTTCTAATTCTGCCCATAATGCCTGCCGCAATGCTCTGAACACTGGACCTGAATGCCTCTGAGGGAGAGGTACTGACAGATACTGGCTTTTGCTGAATTTTGCATCTGTGTCTAGGGATTCACCCAAACACATGTCAAAGTCATGTGATAACCAGCTCTTCAATGCAATAAAATGGGTACTTATGAGTTAAGAATTTAGAGGATTAGTTCTTTGCATTTGGTCTTAGGGGCTAGGTTTTGATTCTTAAGAACTTGTTCTCTGGTCCCAGAAGCTCTGGCTCTAAGTGTACAGAAAATGGGGCCTCCGGAGATGTTTGTGGAAAGTCATGGAGAGCCACCTGATCCAGGGCTGCTCTGGGGAGGAGCGGACAGGTCTGCTTCCATGGAAAGAGAAGAGCCCAGGAAAGATTCATTACTGGTGAAAGCCAGGGGCACTGCCTCCACTAGGAAGGAGGAGTGAGTGGGAGTCCTCTGCTCAACTGGGATCCGCTCTGAGGGGCCACCTGCTGCAGAAGCAGGCCACTCAAGAGCTCCAGGCCGGCGGCTCCCTGACTGCAGGCCACAAAAATCCCACTGCTCAGCACCAAGCTCTGACCCGGTGGTAGGGTGGGCGGGCTCAGCCCCCGCCTGCAGACTACCAGATGCCTCTGTCCTGAGCACCTGAAACTGAACTAAATCCATGAACTAAGCTGTGGGCGTCTACGTGCGTGTTCACAGCAGGACCCAGCTCTATACACCAGGCTCCTGAGTCCGGCCCTGACGACGCGGAGGAACTGTGGGCTGTGCTTCCCCTCCACCCACACTTCACTCCAACCCTCCGCCTCACCCTCCGCCGCCCACACAGTGGGAGGAGCAGGAGCAGACGGGCTGCCATCTGGGAAGGGCCCTGCACGCAGAAAGAGGTGGTGTGGGCCGTGTGCGGGGCTGACGTCTGTGGACAGCGGGGGCCATGCTAAGCCTGGGACAGTTAAAGGCTGAGACGGGACACTGCCCACTCAGGAGAAGCACAGCTCCACTCTGGGCCCTGCAACCCGCCAGCGCTCTGGTGCCCTCTGGCCCCCTGCTCCCCGAGATCTGCCTCTTCGGATAAGCCCCAGCACCACGCCCCCGGGCCCCGCGTGCAGATGTGAAAGGCTTCCTTCCAGTCCCAGGCCCGCAGACAGTCCGGGGCACAGGCTCCTCAGGCCATGGGAAGCTCTGACTGGAGCGGGCAGGGTGCTCGGAGGAGCTGACTCAGCCTCCCTGTCACAGCCCTGCCCTCTGAGGGAGGCAGGCTGCAGTTCCTGGGCTCCTCCTCCCAGAAGCTCACACAGACAAAGCAAATCAGCCCAGGTCACACTGAGGACATCTGGAACTGATGTCCCTGGACACTCACAGGCAGGCGTGGATCCCCACACGCTTAAAAGACTGAGTGTGCAAAAATACAAATAGGACATATGCCTATGAATCATGAGCAGACAAAAGCAGAAAATGTTCGTAAGAAAATTTGCTGAAACCCACTGTCTTGAGTCTATTGAAGACTCTTTCCTCTGTCTCCTCTGAATCTGACCTTTATTCTAAGAGACAACTGCTTGTCTTAGGGCAGGTGTCCCAGGTGCAGGGTGACTTGTGTGAATATCAGAGGAGAGCTGTTGCCGGTAGAAGGGCTGACTTGGCTGTTTTTTGACAAGGATTTCAGACACTACAGTTTGACATACTAGACTTTGTTCACTGACATGTGGCTCCCGGGGTGGGACTTTGTCAGCACAGCCAAGCCTGTACTCTCATGGGTTGTAAAAGATCTGCGGCCAAGATCTGCAGAGACACAGCTAAGGAAAGGTGGGTTCTAATGGGATGGGAGAGGAAGGCAGGCAGGATTCTTGGAGGAGGGACTCTTGGGGTGGGTCTTGAAGGGTGAATAGGAGTTTTCTAAAGGGCAAGTAGGGGACAAAGGGGAGAGTCTAGGAGGTTACAGCACGTACAGAAGTCTGAACCACAGCTGGGCAGTGGTGGAGACATGGCTAGAAAGAGCACCCCACTGTAGCAGAAAAACAGCACTGGACTGAGGCTTCCTGCTGTGGGCTCATGGGCACTCAGGAAGGCAGGGGCATGGCAACACCAGATCCAGGAGCACTGGCAACACCAGAGTGCTGGGAAATCACGCGTATTGACATTCTGGTAAAAAAAATTTTTGCAAAATGACACAAGAGAAACTAACACTGTATTCTCTGGGTACTGCCACTCTGGAAGCTGTTTCTCAGTTTCCACATTCCCAGGAGGAGAAGTTATGAAAGGGGAAAGCCCTCATACCTGCATGCACAGAACAGGGAAGAAGTACGTGAAGAAGAGCTGGCCTGGAGGGAACCCAGTGGTGTCAGCTGACCACGAACACGGCGTGTGGTCTGTGCCCCAGGGCAGCCGTGAAGGCCGAGATGCTCACCCGAACGAAGCACAAAGGTCCAGGTTACAGGCCCAGTTCTTCTCAGGCTCCCAAGGGTCATACCAGTTCTGGGGGCCACAATTTATTTATTTGAAAATTTTCATTGATTTTATTCTGTTGCACTGAGTCTTAGTTACAGCATGTGGGACTAGTTCCCTGACCAGGGATCGAACCCGGTCCCCTTCCATTGGGAGCACAGTCTTAGCCCCTGCACCACCCGGGAAGTCCCTAGGGGCACAATTTAAAGGGGTGAAGCTGTCTGTCTGGACGAAGACAGGATGAGGGGACTGTCAGAAAGCCAAGTCATAAAAGCAAGATTTGTGATGTCTTGAGATGTTTACCCTGAGACCCTGAGGACAGGACCGCTCATGGTGTTCACGGCCACATTCAGTACTTCAGCTGCCACAGCAGTAAGATAGTAGTCCCATCCTCTGTCAGAACTGACAATGAAGCTGGAACTCAGGGGGAGGCCAGCTTGGGCTGGACACAGGAGAAACAACGGTAAACATAGGACATGGTGAGGGTAGCCTGAGGTCATAGCCAACAGCCTTACTGTGGATGAAAGTGAGTCATTCTGTGGCCCAAGACCTGTCAGCTGATCCTTAGGAGAACAGAGACAAAACACTTCTCCTGCCTCCATCGTTCTTATCCACCGGCTCCTCCCCTGACCCCCGATGAGCAGCGCCCCAGCCCCTGAAGACGCCCAGGAGAGGGCCCCAGTGCTCCAGGTGGGTTCCCAGCACGGGCTGGATGGCCCCCTGAAGGGCACCCCCCAGGGAACATCAGTATGGAGGAGGGGCCACCCAGAAGAGCGCTTTCAGATCTATGCTGCTACAGCATGAATTCCGTAAAGGAGCTGACCACGAGGATTATGTTTAACAGAGCTCTCATACTCGTTACAGAGAAGTCTAGCTGATTCACGATGCTATGTCAGTTTCTGCTTTACAGCAAAGGGACTCAGTTATACACACATATATGTTTTCATATTCTTTCCCAGTCTGGCTTATCACAGGATACCAGATAGAGCTCCTGTTCTGTACAGTAGGACCTTGAAGTTTGAAGTGAAGTTGCTCAGTCGTGTTCAGCTCTTTGCAATCCCATGGACTATAGTCTACCAGGCTCCTCCATCCACGGAATTTTCCAGGCAAGAGTACTGGAGTGGGTTGCCATTTCCTTCTCGAGAGGATCTTCCCAATCCAGGGATAGAATCCAGATCTTCCGCATTGTAGGCAGATGCTTTACCATCTGAGCTACCAGAGAAGCCCCAGATATTTCTTTGAGCCCCCCTTTTTAGGGGGGGGGAAGCAAGAATACTGGAGTGGGTTGCCATTCCCTTCTTCAGGAGATCTTCCCGACCCAGGGATTAAACTCAGGTCTCTCGCGTTGTAGGCGGGTGCTTTACCGTCTACCCTGTATTCACTAGTCCGCACATGCTGACCCCCAAGCTCGGCACCCTTTCCTTCCCCACCGCACTCCTCCTTGCCAACTGCAAGTCTGTTCTCTCTGTCCCTGATTCTGTTTCTTAGATTCATTTGGGTCATATTTTATATTCCACATATAAGTGATATCATATGGTATTTGTATTCAATTACACATTAGTGACAGATAAACTTTAAAAAGGGAAGTCTAGGAACTCGTTGCTTGGGGTACAAAGGTGGAGGCAACGTCATGTAGTGGCCAGTTTCTCCCCAGGACCCTCTGCAGTTACCATCGGGAGGGCCATGTTGGTGCAGCTTCCCCTCACCTCCCATTTGCCAGGAGCCAGAGGTGCCCTGGGCAGGGAGCACACAGTCCGCCTGCTCGGCCCCTCCCCTGCCGAGTGGCAGGTGTGAGGTCCCAGTGGAAAGGGAGGGGGTCATGTGGGTGTGTCCTGAGCGAGGGCAGAGGCCGCCCAGGAGTCACAGATGATTATGTAAACACTCTAACCATCTTCCCTCACTGCGGCCCACCATCCTCTCCCCCTCACTGAAGGAGCCTCACATACCCATTAGTAACTCAGCCATTCCCTTGGCTCACAATCTGAGGAAAAGAGCTGAACTACTGACCTCAGGAGCCCCATGTCCAGACCCGGAATCGACACTTAAAAGAAGGCCCACCCAGGACTTCCCTCACAAGCAGTGAACTGGAGACGACACATTCATTAACTGGAGCTCTTTTCTGGCTCCCGGTAAGTCTGTTCTCTGGGAAAGAGATTAGGATCTTGGTGCAGAGTAAGCTGGGCTGCAAACCGGAAGGCTTCTGCAGGGTCAGCTGGCCCAGACTTCATGTCCCTGAGCGTGTGACCAAGCTCACCTCAGGCGGACTGTTAAGAGATGCCGTTGGAGCCTTGGGTGCCCTCTCTCTGGGTCACATGGTGCCCCCAGCCCCCACACTGACCCGAGTCGCCCTTGGCACTTCTGGACGATGCTCCCAGTGCATTCCAGTCCCGTGGAGTCCCCGTCACAGTGCAGCTGGACCTCGTGTCATGGCCTGTGGCCACGCTCAGGGGCAGGGGCAGGGGCCATGCTCAGGGTGGGGGGCTTCCGGTTACTGAGACCGCTTTCTCCTCCTCATCCCTTCAGCATCATGTCCACATATTGAATAACCTGCTTGTCAGATACTGTGCTGTGTGCAGTATCTCATGTGTTCGTCACCCCTTTTATCCTTATCCTTCAGTTGTTTGAACTCACCCGCCAAGTCAACGCTACCGAGGTCCGGGCACAGAATTCAAAGAAGCCCTTTCCAACTCCCATGCCTGTGACTACAATAGAGGCCCCAGGGGGAGCCTGCCTGCTGCGAAGGACAGTCTTCTTGCCAGTGAGACTGGACGTCGTGTGAAGATGGTGTATAAAGCCTTGTGTCCCACGGGGCAAAGCTCTCAGACAGGAAAGTGACACTGGGAGTGACCGAAGCCCCACCTGAGGGGAGGGGATGGTGGAGATGGGAGAGAAGGGGGCTCCATTCAGGCTCCACGCAGTCCGAGAGGCTGGAAGGGAGCTTTTTGCCCAACACGTGGATGTTGGCTGCAAGGGTTGGGGGTAAACATTCCTCAGGGTGGTGTGGGGGGCGGTTCCTGATCTAGAAGAGAAAGTATAAAATGCTCCTAAGGGCCAAGGTATGCAGGGAGGATTGTGGTCCGGTGGAGTACATTTACAAAATATATTTTAAGCTAAATATCACATATAATATGAAGTGGGCTTCCCAGGTGGATCAGTGTTAAAGCATCCACCTGCCAATGCAGGAGATGGGTTCGATCCCTGGGTCAGGAAGATTCCCTGGCAGAGGAAACAGCAACCCACTCCAGTATTCTTGCCTAAGAAATCCCATGAGTGGAGGACACAAAAGAGTCAGACATGACTGAGTACACACAGCACACAACATAAAGTAAAGACAAAGAATCAGGAGTGCCCACCCCTCACCCTCCGCTAACTCACACATCTGCTATTCCTCAGCTCATCTCCCGGAATCTTTCCTGAAAGCCTGTGACTGAACACACACAGCACACAGTGTAAAGACAAAGAATCAGGAGTGCCCACCCCTCACCCCTCCCCTTAACTCACACATCTGCTATTCCTCAGCTCATCTCCCAGAATCCCTTGGAAGCCTGCCCTCTGCCTCCGGTTACTCAAATGCCCTGGAGCCCACAGGCCTCCACATCTCACTCTGGCCCTCCCTCCACGTAGAGCCGCCTGACAGCTCCGAAGCTGCTCTCTTGTGGTTGAAAAGGAGGCAAATCATCTACTTTGAGAAATTCTTTGGGGAATTAATTAACAACAAAGTGGAGGTGCCAGGCACTGCACTTGCACCTCAGAGGTTCTCTATAGCATCTAAATTCCACGGGGCCTAAATTTTATGGAAAGACACTGGAATAGTTAACTGTACATATGAAATCAATGCAGTGATGACTCTCAAGCTCTGAGATTACATAGACATCAAAATATTTGCATAAAGAATGACAATTTTTACATACTTTAAGTGCATATGTGTAAATGTTCAGCAAATCTTAGCACTTCTATTAAGGAGCAATTTAAAGAATCAGAATTAGTGAGCACATGTGTTTGAGCCTTAAGGTATCTCACGAAGTTTACAATTATTATGAAACAAATTTCTAATGACTCCTCAAAAATAGACCTGTCCTTCCTTCTTTCCCCAAAAACAAAATCACAGGGAAGTTAAGACTTTCAGTTTAGAGAGTGGAATAGAGAGCATTACAGCTCTGTGTGTAATAAGGTCTGAACACAGCTCATTAGGAAAGAATGTCTGGAACCATAACCTCTGGGGGTCCTAGACCGATGGCCAAGAAACAGAGAGAAAACCACGTTCCCTTGGCCACGAGGGTGGAGCACTTCCTTGGGTGACTCCTAGGCATCTCCCAAGAAAAGGCCCTACGCGATCTCATCATTCACAGGAGTCAGTGAACAGGATCTTAAGTGGAGAGAGGATCTCAGGGTTTCAGAGGCAGACGAAGCAGGGATTGGAGAGCACCCCATGGAGGAGCATAGGCCAGGGCTTGGCGAGGATCTCCCAGCTGGAGAGAGGCCCCAGCCTGACGGCCAGCGTTGGAAAACAATGCATCTGCCCTAGAGACAGAATTAACCTAGAAAAGCTGAGGTCTGGATGTACCTAGAGATGATGATACTAAGTGAAATAAGCCAGACACAGAAAGAGGAGTATCATATATGGATGTTATGCAGGATCTAAAAAAGTGACACAGATAAACCTACGTGTGAAACAGAAAAAGACTCACAGATACAGAAAAGAAACTTAGGGTCACCAATGGGGGAGGGGAAGGGGTCGACGAGAAGTTGGGGGTTAGTATGGACACACTGCTATATATAAAATAGGCAAACAAGGACCTCTGGCACAGCACAGGGAATTCTTCTCAATACTTTTTACCAGCCCAGGAGAAAAGAATCTGAAGAATAGATAGGTGTATATTGGGGTACACCTGGTGTACATTGGGGTATACCTGAATTAGTTTGTTTGCTGTCCACCTGAAATGAACAGAAACACTGTAAATCAGCTACACTCCAGTAGAGAATAAAGAAGCCTACGTCTGAAGCAGGAAGGGGCCAGGTACCTTGAACAGGTGAGCTGAGGTCTACCTTCCCATCAGATGGCTCCCCTTGTGGCTCAGCTGGTAAAGAATCTGCTTGCAATGTGGGAGACCTGGGTTTGATCCCTGGGTTGGGAAGATCTCCTGCAAGAGGGAAAGGTTGCCCACTCCAGTATTCTGGCCTGGAGAATTCAATGGACTGTACAGTCCATGGGGTTGCAAAGAGTTGGACATGACTGAGCGACTTTCAGTTACTTAATTATAGATAGAGCATACCGAGTTCATATGCTATAAAGGCACTTTTCTGCATGTGAATGGTGGTGTATTTTTTAAAATATATTTTATATTCCATTATTTTACTTTACATTGGGGTATAGCTGATTTACATGGTAGGGGAGTTTGAAATCTCCCACACATGAATATGTACTGGGATCCAGAAGTAGGGGCTGCAGACAGGCTAAGGATGGTGGGTCAGCATCACCAAGCACAACTGTCTTTACACTCATAACCTAGGAAATGCATTTGCACACAGGCTGACATGTGGATCTGCAGTCTGGCATTTATTTCTTGATGAGAGAAACAAGAGACTGAAACTATCCACAAGCAGGGGAAGTGGAAGGAACAACAACGAAAAAAACATTTGAAAACCTTTCAAATTTACTGTTCATGGTTACAAGTTTCCTTGGGAGACATAATGTTTTTTTCTCTCTTCTGAAAAAATAACTTGGAGTAACCTCAGAAAGCTGGGTTTAATGTTTCTCATACTGTTTCCAGGCAGACTAAAATACCAAGTCCATATCCACAGGGGGAGAGGTCCGCAGTTTTCCAAGGCTGAATGATTCATGCTGGCAAGCATCCATCATTGCCAGAGATGCCTGATGCGCCTTCTGAGCTCCCAGGAGCACAGGGGTGGGCTCCTACCAAGGCTACCCTCTCCAGGATCTCCCTCGAGAAAGAGTTGTCACTGGAAAGAAGACCAGAGCCAGGGGCGGGCCGTGTCCCCATTCACCTCTGACCTGCGTGGGAAAGCATTCGGAGCAGCTGCAGAAATGTGATAAAGGCGACATCTCAGATACTCATCCACATCCTCTCCAAAGCGACAGTTCTTGAGCCTGAAGACGTCAGTTGCAAACACTTTAAAAATGAGACGAAAGCAGGAAGGTGTCACTGGGATCGCTCAACCGCGCGTAAAACTGATTGGTAACTGGAGTATTTGAAAGAGTGTTCTCAATGGTTTTATGACTCAATAGATTTCTGTGAAAAGGCTACCATGACACCAGTCCTTTATGTTGTTCTTACTTTCCTTCTGGTCCATGCACTTGGAGGTCTGCGTGCACAGGATCTGTCCTGAGACTTAGGTCTTTCTATCAGAAAGTGATCACGGTGCTAGTCTGAATCATAAACACAGCTGTTAGTAAACTGATGCATGCAAGCTGTTCTCAGAGTCAAGTATTGAAATGACTTCTTAAAGTTTCTATCATTATTCCAAGGCATCACATAGCCATCTGATGAAAGGATGCTGACACAGCCTCTGGGCAGTGAGGACATCACAGCCTCCAGACCTGGGAAGCCTTTCTCCAGCAGGCTGGCCCTTCAAGATTTTACTCCAAGATATTTGCTGACATGGAGACAGAGCCCCTGCCACCTCTCACCGTGCAATGTGAACCTGAGTAAACAGCATCTCTAGCTGGGCATTATACTGCTTCTCTGCTTGTCTTCAAAACAGAACCCTTGGAAGATGTGTTCACAGTCTGTGCCAGCTTTGCCACCATTCAGTTCTCTCCATCATGTTCACCCCAGTTTTTGTCTCCAGGATTCCTCGAAGCTTCCCTTACTAAATTAATAGGACCCCCTTTTGACAAATTCAGTCCCTACTTCTCAGTGGGACCAGCTCTCAGTCTGACTGGAAACCCCTTTCTCTTTTGGCACCATTCTCTGGGGAGTCTTGTCTCACCGGCGGCGCTCCCCATCCCCTCCCGAGGCTGGGGAGTCCTGTCTCACTGGCGGTGCTCCCCATCCCCTCCTGGGGCTGGAGAGTCCTGTCTCACTGGGGGTGCTCCTTGTACCCCTAGCCTTTCTATGGCCTATGTGGAGCTTCTGGATGAAGGCTGATCACTGGGAGCCACAGGTTGAGGGTGAGTCTGGTGACACTGATAGTTTGGTTGAATCTTGATTTTTGATTCTATCTAAAACCACACAATTGTTTTTCTTTACACGAGTCCCATATAAAAATCACCACCATGTAATAAGCTTAAGAAGCTTCACAATGGAAAATAATAGTCAGCATAACTTAACAGCATGTGGAAAATGATATTTGGAAAACCACAATTATGATCTTATCTCAGACTTGTTCTGGAAGATATTAATAATAATTTTACTGAAAAACACTGAGGAATTTGCATTCAGAGCAACTCATCTGAATGAACATAAAATGCAGTCATTGCTCTGGGCCTAGGAAATTAACCATGGCAAGAGAAAGTACACCAAAGGTGTGCTCATACAGTCTTAACTTGGTCAGGATGATGAAAACTTTAAAAACACCAGGTGGAGCAGTGTTGATCATATGCCCAGAAGCATTAGCCATGGATGAGGTTCTCAAGGGTAGATTAATGGTGATTTCTTATATGAGTTCTGGTCTCCTTCCCAGCTTCTTCTATTAAAAAAACCAAGAAAACAAGTCCTGGTGCATCCTTCTAGAATGTTTATTGGGGCAATTACCATAGTCTGCAAGCGTTCAAACAAGTGAAACTCTTACAAGTTTGGGACTTTTCAATCCTTTCTGAATGCTTTCGTTTAAAGTATTTGTCATATTGTTTCCTAGTGTACAAATATTGTATAGCACGTATTTGTTGTATCTCTCTCTCTTTGGTTGCTAAGTCGTGCCCAACTTTTGCGACCTCATGGACTGTAGCCCTCCAGGCTCCTCTGTCCATGGGATTCTCCAGGCAAGAATACTGGAGTAGGTTACCATTTCCTTCTTCAGGGGAGCTTCCCGACCCAGAGATCAAACCTGCATTTATTGCGGTGGCAGGTGGATTCTTTACCACTGAGCCACCTGGGAAGCCCAGGCTTTTCCAAATGGTTTCATTTTAAAAGAAAAAGTGCACCAAGTACAAAAAGCACAGGGTGCGGTCAGCTCTGTAAAACAAGTAACAGCCTCACCACAGGGTGAACACAACCACAGTCACAGCCTGCCCCCAAGTGTAGGTGGGCTGTCTCTTGCATCCCACTCCCAGCTGTGGGGTGGTGACAGGGAGGTCCTCATCTGACTGCGCTACAGCTCATGGCCAGGGTGGAGGGATGTCACCCCACGTCGTGGCACCTGATGTGGGACTCCATGCAAACCAGAGCTGGACTCTCCCCAGCCTGGAGAGCTGTGAGGCGGCAAGCTGCCCGTGACCTCCTGTGGGGATGGCCTCACGGCAGGACTTCTGGAACAACCCAGCCTGCACTGGCAAGGGGTGCAAAAGGGGCCCCTGCCCTGCTCTGCAGGGAAAGGAGCTCAGGAAACTGCCCTGAAGAGCCGGGGAGCCCACCTGCCCCAGCTGAGCCGCCTGTGCCCAACTTTTGCGACCTCATGGACTGTAGCCCTCCAGGCTCCTCTGTCCATGGGATTCTCCAGGCAAGAATACTGGAGTAGGTTACCATTTCCTTCTTCAGGGGAGCTTCCCGACCCAGAGATCAAACCTGCATTTATTGCGGTGGCAGGTGGATTCTTTACCACTGAGCCACCTGGGAAGCCCAGGCTTTTCCAAATGGTTTCATTTTAAAAGAAAAAGTGCACCAAGTACAAAAAGCACAGGGTGCGGTCAGCTCTGTAAAACAAGTAACAGCCTCACCACAGGGTGAACACAACCACAGTCACAGCCTGCCCCCAAGTGTAGGTGGGCTGTCTCTTGCATCCCACTCCCAGCTGTGGGGTGGTGACAGGGAGGTCCTCATCTGACTGCGCTACAGCTCATGGCCAGGGTGGAGGGATGTCACCCCACGTCGTGGCACCTGATGTGGGACTCCATGCAAACCAGAGCTGGACTCTCCCCAGCCTGGAGAGCTGTGAGGCGGCAAGCTGCCCGTGACCTCCTGTGGGGATGGCCTCATGGCAGGACTTCTGGAACAACCCAGCCTGCACTGGCAAGGGGTGCAAAAGGGGCCCCTGCCCTGCTCTGCAGGGAAAGGAGCTCAGGAAACTGCCCTGAAGAGCCGGGGAGCCCACCTGCCCCAGCTGAGCCGCCAGAGGAGACGCAGCCCTGCAGACACCACGCCGGCGGGTGGAGACCCCGAGCAGAGGGCTCGGCCGCCCCTCGCCTGTACCGGTGGCCTGCAGACCCCGTGAGACCACACACAGAAGCTGGCTGAAGACAGTGGCAGGAAGCCAGCACACTGCACTGCTCAGAAAAGCTTCTCTAAGGATTGAACGCATTCTCTCCCAAACTGTTCCGAGTCACCTCCTAAACCAGGAGTGTTTGTCTGACTGATTCGTCTGTCCCGTGCTCAGCCACCGGGAGGCAGGCTAACTGCACACCGCTGGGCCCACCCTGAGGAGGGTTTCTGATTCAGTGACTCTGGACCCAGCCAGAGACCCCGCCTTTCCCACAAGTTCCTAATGCCGACGCTGCTGGTTGGGGACCGCATTTTGAAAACCTCTGTCTGTACCAATTTACTTTCTGGATGGTATTGTTCCAGTTTACCTCTCTAAAGCAAAAGGACTGCAGTAAGTGGCTTTCAAAATACCGCAGCCTTTGCCTCAACATCATTTTCTCCTCACTCTCCATCCGTCATCCATATTTTTCTTTCCTGATGAAACAATTACAAATGAATTCTGAGAATAGAACACAGTGGGAATATGGGATAAGAAGTGATGAGAAAGGGGTTTGGCTATGCCTAATACTTGTGTTGTCACGTGGTGGTAAAGACACTAAAATTCTACTAAAATAGGTTCAGTCTCTGTGGCAAAAATAATTATTCTTTTTCTAGAAGTTGGAATTTTTCAAACTGCTGGGATTCCTTTGATGATATCAACAGTATCTCAACCACAAGATTTGAATATTCTCTGAAAAGCTAAAATTTGGCATGGTCAAGCGATTTGGCACCCCAAGACTAGGGGAGAGACAGAATGACCAGCCGCCCTGCACTCCATCCACTCCACAAAGGACCCTGGCCTCTTTGTCTGCACACAATTCAACCGCCTGTGCCCTCCACACATGGGGACCACACGGCCCATACCTCCTGGCTCAGCTACGGACCCAGGCCTGCTGTCTCAAGGTCGGAGCACGCATCCCAGTGTCTGACTTGAACCTGTGGTGTCACATCACATCCTTCACAGTAAGAATAACACTTACTGTCAGAAATAGGCCACGGATCCTCTCCCCTCACTATCTCCTGTCGATTTCTACACCTTTGCTGAGAGCCAGACGCAAGCAGAAACTGACCTTCACACACTTGCCGCAGGCAGGGCCCCGGACAGGATGTCCTCTCCAGAGAGCCGTGTCTGCCATCCACACAGCTGGAGTGAGCGGGACACTAGCCCTCCCACCCGGGGAATGGGAAACCTCAGGGCACAGATGACAAATCGGTGGTGACAAGAGCTCTCTGCTGTGAAGTGCCTTGTGTGCGTCTCTCTGTCTACACATGGAGAAGAATTTAGCAAGCAGACTCCCAGTGGACCTGCAGTCTGCTTCATTTCAGAACTGAGCTTCGAAGTCTCCGCTTATCAGAGGAACTCAACTCGGCCCTGGTTCTCGGCAGTGGGCGTCCCGGTGTGGACGCTGGCTCTGGACACTTTGCCGCTTGCACACAGCTGTGGATCCTGCAGGTTCCTTGCACAAACATCCAGTCCTTCTTCTGAGACTCTCCTCACAGCATCCTCATCAAAGACCCTCAACCAGCAGCCACCATCTCCCCTTCCTGTGACTGCTCCCTTTTCCAGACAGGGTCTTCCTAGCTTTACTGTCTTCAAGTTGTTACCATGTATGTTCTTGGCCTCCTGATATACCAACTTACTTCTTTCTCATTTTAACAGGCTATTTTTTTTTTTTTAGAGCAGTTTAGGTTCACAGCCAGACTGAGCAGAATAGTATAGAGATTCTTTTGCATGATGTCTCGGCAGTAAAGAATCAGTCTGCCAGGGCAGGAGACATAGGAGACGCAGGTTTGCCCCTTGGGCCAGGAGGATCCCCTGAAGAAGGAAATGACAACCCATTCCAGTATTTTTGCCTGGGAAATCCCATGGACAGAAGAGCCTGGCAGCCTGTGGTTCATGGGGTCACAGAGTCAGACAGCACTGAGTCACTGAACACACACACTGTCCTCCCCCACACACATGCAGAATCTTTCCCACCATCAACACTGCCACCAGATGGGATGCTTATGACAACTGATGAACCTATGCCGACGCGTCAGCATCACCCCGAGTCCAGAGTTCACAGAAGGGCTCACTCCCAGGGCTGTTTGTTCCATGGGTTTGGACATAGGTGAAACGACATGTCCCCATCATTATGGCTAAAGTGGTTTCACCCCTAAAAACCTCCATGCTCCCCTATTCATCCCTCCCTTCCCTGAACCCTTTATCTCTTTTCTATCTCCATAGTTTTGTCTTTTCTAGAACATCACAGAGTTGGAATCACACAGTGTCTTTCCAGACTGGTTTCTTTCATTCAGTCATAAGCATCTAAGTTGTGTCTACGTCTCTTTTCATGGCTTCATTTTAGGAATGAATCATGTTCCACTGTCTGGATGGACTAGAGTTTATTAATTCTGAAAGTAATGTCTAAGCCACTGAAATAACTTGCACAAGATCCACAGGTTCCTAACATTTTTCTGCCCTAGGAAAAGAACTGCTGCTATGGCCATAAACTGACCAGAGATAGAGAAAGGTTTGCTATTCATTCAGATATTTATTTCCTGAGATGTGCTCTGCGCTTAGCGCTGCTGACGCTGAAAACGCGATAATGAACACAGCCTCTGCCCTCAAGGCTGCGCCTTCTGTGTTCCGGCCTGCTTTCTATCTCATGGTGGATGTGAACGCTGGCGTTTCAGTCCCTCTCCTGAAGAAGGGATTGGTCTGACCAGGGAAATCTGATAATCCACACAGACTTTTAGAATTCCCATATGCATGCTATGTGCTTAAGAGGGAAAGAAAGAAAATAAGGAAACTAGACCCAAGCTGGTGAAAGAGGAGAGTAAAGTGATGAAAAACAATGAGGTTTTACTGGCCAGGAGGAGGTGGGGGTGCACAACTGGCTTCATTCTGGACCCAGGACTCTCCTGGCCTCAGGATGGTCACCATAAGGGAAAACTTAGCAAGCGGGTCTGAGGGATCAGCTCAGCATTCCTGGGCACACACGGCAGGAAAAAAGTAAATTGGAAAAGGTTGACTCAACCTGTGTCTTCTCTCCTGCACACAGTCTAGGCGTTTCCCCGAAACGGTACTCTTCCTTGGGATGGTTTTGATCACATTCAAAACAGTGCAGGTAGTTCTTATATCAATAATGCTTTTATCACCAACAATGACAATCACTTGGGATCTTGTTAAGTGGAATGCATTCAATTTAAAAGCTGACGGACCATATTGGAATGAGGAAGGAATGAAAACAGCAGGACAGAACCAGTTTGAACACACCCGTCTTAAGACATTAGAAAAAGTGCTTTTAGGGACTTTCCTGATGGCCCAGGGATTAGGACTCTGAGCTTCCGTTGTGAGGGGCGTGGGTTCCATTCCTGGCTGGGGAACTAACATCCCACATTGCCACACGGCACAGCAAAAAAAAAAAAAAAAAAGTGCTTTTAAAAGGAAACATTATTAAAATACAAACATGTGCACATATCTGTATAGAAATACATAATCTGAAATAAAATTTCAGCTGTTACCTCAGTTCTCTTTTTAAATGTTACCTTCTTTTTTAAAAAGACTGCATCAGGGCTTCCCTGGGGGTCCAGAGGTTAAGACTCCACCTTGCAATGCAGAGGACACTGGTTAACCTCTAATCCTAGAAGATCGCACGTGCCACAGGGCACTAGGCCCCTGAGCTGCAACTACTGAAGCCCAGCGCCCTGGAGCGCGTGTTTCACAGCAAGAGAAGCCACGGCAAAGAGAAGCCTGTGCACCACCACTGGAGAGCAGCTCCTGCTCACCACAGCTGGAAAAAGCCAGCATACAGAGACCTGCTGCTGCCAAAAATTGTAAATGAGTAAACAAAGTTACGGAAAAAATCACACACTGTTATTCACCCAGCATCGTGCCGGCTTTACACTAATGAGATCACCTCTGTTTGTACTTTAACATACCTCATAGAGTGTGGTATCCCCAAATAGTATTCCCTATACAAAAAGATGAGTCAAACGAATGTAGTAAAAGAAATGCTGGGCCAGGAAACTCGGGCCCAGGGCCCCGCTTTTGATGGTGACGATGCCTTGGATTTGCAGCCATGTGCCAGGCACTGGGCGGAGGGCTTTACGTGACTGTTCTCTCATGCAGTCATTTCAACAGTCCTGTGAGTGCTATGATCACATCATTCTCTAGATGATCAAACTGAAGTTCAGAGAGAGTGAGGGACTGAGTCACGGTCATGGCCCGGTGGTGAGGACTCACACTGAGGCCTGACCCCAGAGCCTGCATGTCCTCTTCTCACAAGAACCCCTCCTGCCGAGTGGCTTCCGATCAGCGGTCTCCTCTTGTTTCCCAGAAGGGAGGTGCTGAGCAAGTAACCCTGGAGTGTCTTTCTAGCTACGAGCTTGTCAGAATCCTTTGGTCCCTCACTAACAGCCCAGGAGACTAGAGTCCTGTTTTCCCCAGGACTTCAGCTTGACTCGGTTTTGTTCTGTTTCATGCCCGCGAGACATGCGGGGATGTCTATGACGCCGGGATGCAGCGGCCAACCAAGTGCCCTGTGGACCTGCCACTGTACGGAGCACAAAGCCCTAATGTGATGGGACACCTGCCTCCTGGTCCCTGTCCCTAAACAGCCCAGCAAAGGGAAGCAGGAGGGAGGGCCCCCCGGGAGCAGCCCCACAGCTCATCTTTCCCTAGACAGCATGGTTCTAGAACATCAATCAGACCCTCCCTCTCCCTGAGGGTGGGCTCTCCTGGGTGGTCTGCAAAGGGATGACCTCCATCACTGACCAAAGTCTTCGGGCCCAGGGCTCTCACAGGGTGGGGTGGGCACAAGAAAATAGACCCCCGTGGAGCTCACTGGCTGGTCTTCCTCCAAGAGACCCTCTACTGAGCGTGATGGCCACGAAGACTGTGGAAGCAGCTTTCCATCCACTACACTTGGAAACTTCCAACCCCCCCGTTCACATTGCATTGGCTTTGGAAAACCCAGGAGATGACAGACAGATGGAGGGAAACTGAAGGCGTGCTGAGGACTGCAAGGCTGAATCACAAAGTCCAACTGATGGAGCCTTTTATTTGTGGGCCCCCTGCCAGGTCAGAACAAACCAAACAGGCAGAAAACAAGAAAGGCTGAGGACTGGAGGCCCTTCTGTGGCCTCGTTCACACTCTTGGTGTAGCGGAGACATGGGACCCACTCCAACCTGCTCTGTTTGACCTGAAGCTGCTGTCAGACCTCGGATCACACACAGGTCACACACAGGAATCAGACACAACAGAATCTTCAGGTCCGCTGCTTAGACCTCGGATCACACAGCTCACATACTAGGAACTGTATATACAACAGAATCTTCATGTCAAGGGGAGTGGAATTTTGAGCAAAGGAGAGACTCTTCACAGCACTGCCTAGTGACAGAATGAGAGACAGCATCGTTAGTCTTTACCAAAATCTAGTGGGTCCCTGTGTAAAAGTCTCAAGTGTAAATGAACTAAAGTAAATTTCTCTCCTTGACACTTGTGATGATTGACACCTTCACAGACAAGCCCCTTCTCCGGAAAAGGACAGAATAGCGATGAAATGAGGCATCGAATGGACAAATGCCACCCGGTGCAATGGTAAGTACAGCCCGTCTTTAAATCTGCTTGTGTTTATGGAGTGTTCACGTGTGCCAGGACTGGGGCAAAGCCAAAGCAAGACAGACGCAGCCTGTGTCTGAGAGCTCTAGTCTGGTGGGGAGACCACCCTCAGAGAGAGTGCAGGAGGCCCCCAGGAGGGAGGCCCTCCGGCAGCCTGTGCCTCCGGGGTGTCAGGGCACAGGGTGTCGGGAGGAGGAGCTGGGCTCGGAGCTGGAGACGTGCAAGTGGGAAGGTGAGGGGTTCGGGGCAGCACCCGCGTGACTGAGAATAGGCCACAAGATGGCCCAGTGTCCTCGCTTGTTTAAAGAAAATCCAACACCTGGCAGGAAACAACTCGTTTTGGTGCTAAACAGGGATGATAACTAACTACCCACCAGAGCGTTTGCTCAGTGTGGGGAGGGCTGTGTGGTGAATGAAGAGACAGGCAGTCAAGTGCAAATAACACAGCTGACCTGTGCAACCTACGAGATCTTTCGAAATGCTACACAGACTATTCAGACTCCTATCATTCCTCTCACTGACTTTCCCACATGCTCACTGGAAACACTCCCCTAGCAGACTCATGTCTGGAGCATAAGACTGCCTCTGGAGACAGAACTCCTGGGTCAGGCATGTCCATGGAGCAGAAACTGCCTCTGTCCACACGATGCTCATGGGTGTGGTCTGACAACGAAGCGTTTACACCATAAAACACCTCGATGCCACTGTAATACTCTCAGCACACACGCCTCTCCTCTGTGACTGCTTCCTACTCCAGGACAAGCACAGCCTCAATACTGAGCCGGAGCTGGGAGAGCCAGGCCACCTCCTTTGAGGGGGAAGGAGGGGCAGGAGCTGGGTAGGCGGAACCAGTCTGGGTCAGACAGAGAAGGCAGCAGTACTCAGCAGTGGGTGTGGAGCTCAAGGAAGAGGTGGGAACAGCGCTGACTGCCAGGGTAGTGCACAGTGACCTGCGTGTAACTAATACTCACTCATCGCCTCAATGGAGAAGGCAACGGCACCCCACTGCAGTCCTCTGCAGTCAAGTGCAAATAACACAGCTGACCTGTGCAACCTACGAGATCTTTCGAAATGCTACACAGACTATTCAGACTCCTATCATTCCTCTCACTGACTTTCCCACATGCTCACTGGAAACACTCCCCTAGCAGACTCATGTCTGGAGCATAAGACTGCCTCTGGAGACAGAACTCCTGGGTCAGGCATGTCCATGGAGCAGAAACTGCCTCTGTCCACACAATGCTCATGGGTGTGGTCTGACAACGAAGCGTTTACACCATAAAACACCTCGATGCCACTGTAATACTCTCAGCACACACGCCTCTCCTCTGTGACTGCTTCCTACTCCAGGACAAGCACAGCCTCAATACTGAGCCGGAGCTGGGAGAGCCAGGCCACCTCCTTTGAGGGGGAAGGAGGGGCAGGAGCTGGGTAGGCGGAACCAGTCTGGGTCAGACAGAGAAGGCAGCAGTACTCAGCAGTGGGTGTGGAGCTCAAGGAAGAGGTGGGAACAGCGCTGACTGCCAGGGTAGTGCACAGTGACCTGCGTGTAACTAATACTCACTCATCGCCTCAATGGAGAAGGCAACGGCACCCCACTGCAGTCCTCTGCCTGGAAAAGCCCATGGACGGAGGAGCCTGGTGGGCTGCAGTCCATGGGGTCGCTGAGGGTCCGACAGGACTGAGCGACTTCACTTTCACTTTTCATTTTCATGCACTGGAGAAGGAAATGACAACCCACTCTGGTGTTCTTGCCTGGAGAATTCCAGGGACAGGGGAGCCTGGTGGGCTGCCGTCTATGGGGTTGCACAGAGTTGGACATGGCTGAAGTGACTTAGCAACAGCATCCCCTGCAGGGCTTTCCCAGTAAAGAATCTGCCTGCAATATAGGAGACGTGAGTCTGATCCCTGGGTTGGGAAGATCCTCTGCAGAAGGAAATAGCAACCAACTCCAGTATTGTTGCCTGGGAAAGCCCATGGACAGAGAAGCCTGGTCGGCTACAGTTCATAGCGTTGCGCAGTCTGATACAACTGAGTGACCGAGCATGTGTGCACGTACTCCCTTGCTGAGAAAAGTCAGTAGAGCACAGTGCACACCGCTGTCCACACCACTGAGCGTGTGAGCCTGCAGGGACCAAGCACGCCTGCCTGGGGGCCAGAGCGCAGGATGACACACACCCTCCCCATGGCGTCCTGGTCTTGGGGCTTGCTTTGGAGTGCTCTGGCAAACAGCAGAATGAAGTCAGCTGCTGCTGAAGTGTCTCTGTCCACTCTCCCTCTCTGCACAATGATCCTGTCTGCCCTCCAGGATGTGCTCCAGTCAAGCTTCCCAGGACCGCCATGCCTCAGCAAAGAGGTACCTGTGGTTCCAGGGTGCTGCAGGGTGTATTACTCGCCCTCAAGAAAACGGTTCTTCTCAAAAAGATTGCACACCCAGCACAATTCCAGAACTTGACTTCCTCACAAGCTTAGAAGCTAGCAACCTCTATAAAAGATGTGAGGGCAAACAGGAACAGCCTTGTCAAGTGTCACCTCTCTCTTTACAATTTCTTCCATGTTTGGTATCTCAGAAATATGACAGCAGCACCAGCTGGGGGGTAGCTCCCCACCACCCAGAGTTTGATTTGTATGGACATGGGCCGTATGGATTCTGAAGCCCAGGGGAACAGTTAAAACTTGGGATGAAGATAATCAAGCCCATTTGGCACTTAACATTTTTCTCTATTAAACAAAGGTTACTTCCTCCAAGATACTATTTTGAGCAAGTAAGATTTCTGTAGTTGTGCAAGACTGAAGCTAATTAAACAGCACAGCAAAATGGAAAATAGATGTAACAGAGCATTTAAAAATTTTTAATGGCATCCCGCCTGTTTTTCCAAACTCATTTGTAGTTGCCATCGCTCCCCATCCTGAAGCTCATGAGGGTTGGGGAGGGGAGGGCTTGTATCCACTTCATGTCACTGGCGTGGAAAAGCCTTTCAAAGGCAAGTGTGGCTGGGGAGTCCTGCAGAGTCTTTTCCTACACAACCTGGCCAGCACTTTTGGCTTCAACTCTTTTAAATTAACGTTTTCTATCTCTCAAAAGAAATTTCCATCTCAGCAACTCTGACTTCAGCTTTTTTAATGGTCCTTTGGTCATCTCATATTCAGATATCCTGAATGCACCTGCTAGGTTGCCTAAGAAACTTCATATCCATCTGCTTCAGCTCAGAAAAAAAAATCACAGCATGATGATGCATGTTGGAGATGAAAATCAAAGTGAACAAGCAAAGACAGACATTACACTTGTAAAGTCTTTTTACAATGTTATATCCACAATTCAAAGTGGTCACATCTTTCTGAAACAATGAAAGTTTCAAATCAGACTGGAATGAGGCAGGTTTCCTTTCTTCAAAAGTGCATTCACAGAAAGAAAACACAGATGTTTTAAGAGGGACCAAGAAGGGGAAACAGAGTCTCATCACTCTTTCTCTCCTTCCCCAAATCATCTTTTCAAACATCTTTTAGAACGTTTCTCTTTCCAAGTGTCTGAGACAGCACAGCAAAATGGATATGTGTTCTGAGTAGCTTACATCACACAAAGGCTCAATACACACAGCAGTCAAACCATTCATTGAGCATGGCCTGAACCATTTTCTCAAATCCTCCTGACACAGTAATTAATTAAGAGGAAACAAGATGAGAATGATGCCTGCTGTATATTAAGAACCCTGGCAACTGCAAGTCAGGTGTTGTTTCCAACATAAGAATGCTGACGTCTGCTAGACAGGGAAGAGAAGAGGCGGGTGGATGCTGCAAGCGAGTCGGGGGTTCTGGTCTCAGCAGCAAGGACGCAGCCACAGAACCAGCTTCTCACGGGGAACGGTGTCTTGCGCTGATGCCACATCCACATACGGAGGCAGCCAGCGACTCTTGCGCCAGTGCTCATCAAAGGGGCTGTTTCCTCTGCCTGGACTTTAGGCTGGAAAGCCTTCTTCTCATTTTCTAAGAAAGCTTTATAATCTAAACTATCCAACAAATACTTTACTTATTCATTTTACCATTTACATCTTGTAATAATCTCAGTACTGCATATTAAGTTAAAAAAAGCAGAATAATAGAAATGACAGTGACTAATGTGCTATCAGTCGGAGTTGCTGTGAACACGAGGGTCAACGAGGATTAACGCAGGGGGAGGCTAGAGGCAGACGGAGCCGCCTGGGTGACAGACGTTCAGGCCTGCACTGGAGCCATGTGGTAAGGGAACACAGAGTCAGGAAAGGAAGCCACAGTTACCACCGCCACGGGCCGTATGTGATGCCTCCCACCCCAGTCTCCTAGGTGCCCCCACCCGTGGTCACATCACCGTCCTCATGCGTGTTGGCTGAGAGTGAGATCTTAGTTACAGCCAGCAGCTTCTGCAGCATCACGGACTCCGGACCCGATTCCTGACTGGTCTTAAGCTCCCCTTTTTCAATCAGCTTCTGATCACAAATCAAGGAAACATACACCATGGAACAGCTTTGAACGCTGATACTAGGACAAGGGTGACATGGGTTAGACATGTGAGTGAGGGGATCAGACTCGGTCTGTGCTTGAGCTCATGGACACTGTCCCAGGGAGCCGGCCCATGGCCAGGAACGCGGGCAGCCCACAGCTACCACGACCGGAGCCCAGCCCCCAAAACCCAGACAGCGGCAACAGCCTTGGTCTCTGAGGCAAGATGCAGACCTCCCAGCAGTCAGGGAAGCAAGAGCAGAGTGTTCCTTCTCTCTGCCCCTCAGTCATGGGGGCCTCAGGAGTTATGGGCCCTGGGACTTGGGGAGCAGAGTCTTCCCAAGAGGCACTCAGTGAGTCGATGGGCTTGGGGGGATCAGTGATGCTGCCCCTACTTTGTGCAGAGACCAGAACCTGAGCAAGGGCACAGCAAGGACTTTGGGGAAAGTAGAAGAGCGAGTTCTCGTCTTACTGAGGAGCACTTTGTTAGTAAGGGAGTTTCTCCCAGGAAACACCCTGGCACTTGTGGCTTGTATGATGGCAAACAGTACACACAGACAGAGCCTTCCTAACCTCCTCCCCATAGCTTCCTTCTGATGGACCCAGATGCTGCAAGAGTGTTTCTTCACTGTCTCACCCTCCAGCTGTCTTCTGCATCTGACACTCAAAAGTAGTAATATTCACATACAATTTTATTTTTTTTAAAGGCAGGCTCCAGTATGTTCAACCTCAGCCATCTCTTGAGCCATCTGAGCTGGGGGCATTCTGTTAATTCCCCAGTTCTGAGCACTAAAGATGAGCACATCCCCAGTCTGCCCCACTCCCTTCAGAGGTCAGATGAGATTGGGTGTTTGTAGAGTAGGGAACGCAGCCCGGCACCTTACTCTGCTGAGAACCCTGGCAGCAAGCAGAGCAGACACAGGTGTCTACCTGTGTGCACCTGTATGCCCCCAAGGGCTCAGAGGGTGCTTGTGATGGGACGGGGTTCGGGAGAGTCCCGTGTACACACCCTTTGTGCCCATCAGATGCAGGCTGGGACGTGCGACAGCCACGGCATGCCCACCCTGTCACCCTCATCCATCTGACCACCACCACTCTCGGCTCATTGTGGACCCTGGGTCTCCTGGACACAGGCCCTTGAGGTCTCTTCCAGAACATTTTTAAGCATGCTGGGCAGCTGGTGATCTGTGTGTGTGAGCTCCCGAACAGCCTGCCTACTCCCCCTATGCCCAGTTTTGTTTTCTCAGAGAATGGACGGAGGTTCTCTGAGTGCTGGGCTCCTGAGCTGTGAGCAGTCTCAGTGATTGGGGTGACTCCAGGACCCACTGCCAGGGTCCCCACTCTCCCACCCTTTCTGGGAACAAAAAATGGACCTGAGATGCAGTTGTGGTCAAGGACAATTTGGGGAAAATCCACTTGAAAGGAATGTGTCCAGAATAAAATAAACAGAGCCTCACAAGACATACACCTGTGCCCCCACCCTCCTGCCCTGGACGCTGGTGTGAGGACTTGGTACCTGGGGATGCAGCCACGTCACAAGCATGGGGATGCCACATACACCCTCAGGACCACGAGCTCCCAAAAGAGGCCCTGGCCACCAACACATGGGTGTCATGTGCGAGTGAGTATGTGTGACTGTGTGTGTGTGTGTAGGTGCCATGTATGAGTGTGAGTGTGTGTATGTATGTGTGTAGGGTGTGTATGTGTGTGTGTTGTGTATGTGGGTGTCTGAGTGTGTGTGGGAGTGTATGGGTTTGTATGTGTGTCTGGAGTTGTAAGTGTGTCTGTGAGTGTGAGTGTGAGAGTGTTAGTATGTGACTGCAAGTGTGTGGAGGTGTGTGTGTGGTGTGTGCGAATGTATGTGTGAGTGTGTATATGTACGTGACTGTGGTATGTATGTGTGTGTATGTGTGGGGGGATGTGGTGGTGTGTGGGGGGATGTGGTGGTGTATGTGTGTACGTGCAAGAGTGTGTGTGTGTGAGTGTATGTGAGTTTGTGTGTGAATGTGCAGAGTGAGCATGTGTATGTGTGTGAGTATAATGTTTGCCTCCGTATGCACATATAACAAAACTAAGGTATATAATTACTAAGGCAAACACCTGAACAGCCACAAGCAATGGCATTTTGAGAGAGGAAAAATGGAACCAAAGCTGAGGCACTGAGGGAGACACCAACACCTGCTCTGAGGCAGAGGCCCCCCACGGCTCTTCCACCCCCGGGGACAGCTTTGGGATCTCCTCCCTGCATCCCCGTTTGACAAGGTTCAGGTTAGCCTGTAGAAGCTGGTCGAGCGTCTGGCGAAATGGCGACACTGGGGAGAGGCATCTGGAGCACAAATGGGCCCATTGCAGAGTGCATGCAGACAGAGCTGCCCATGAGAGGAGCGCACAGAGGGCCGGACACCCGGGGCTCCAGGAACAGAGGAGGTGAGGCTGCCTGGACCCCGTGAGCTCAGAGGGACGTGGGCTGAGTCAACAGGGCATCGTTAGGGGCGAACTGGCCGGACTCTGCTCCTGTCCGAGCTCCTGGAAGGCTAGCAGGCTCCACCTCTGGTGCTCCTGACACTGACCCTGACCCCAGAGGGAGCACTGCCCACAGGACGACCCCGTGAAGGGAGCCTCTGTACCCCGCCTCCTCCTCCCCACCCCCTTCCCTCCTCTTCTTAATTCTGCTGCTTAGAGGAACAGGACGAGTGTTTTGGCAGACTTCCTTTCAGAGAATATTGTGTTCCTCACGGCTGCTTTTTAAAAACCAGTAGCTTATCTGTGATAAACACTGATGACAGACATGAAACAACATAAGAGGAGCCCGGAGCAGAAAGACGCTCAAACCAGAAATACATTTGGACAAGAGAAAAGGAGGCTGGCAACTCTGTACAATCTTGGGCTGTGCCCTGCCTTCCCCTCATCCCCAGCAAACCTTCTAAAACAGAAGCAAGACAGGACACACAGACTCTGGCTGAGATGCCCTGCGGGGGCTGTCTGGAGCTGCCAACTTACTGAGCAGCTTGGTGTGCCAAGGCCCCTGTGCTTCCCTCCACTGCTGGACACAGAACATTCTCAGCTCCAAAAGAAACCAAACTCCAGCACTCACACCACCACTAGTACTGGAACTTAAACCACTGAACACTGTCTTTTAGAAGTAAATGAATGGCTATAGTTAGTTGGGCTTCCTAATTAAGACGTAATTTGAATCTTAGGTACAATTTCAAAAAAGTTCCCAGACTCTGTGATTTTTAAGGATAAAACTCATACCTCAGGTAATCAGGATTTGGGATTCTGCTAGTGACAATGACATGGCTGGTAAAATCATTTCACTTTTCATTAGTTGCTAATGACTAAAGCAAATAATGGGCTTCCCTGATGGCTCAGTGGTAAAGAATCTGCCTGCAATGCAGGAGACACAGGTTCAATCTCCAGGTCAGGAAGATCCCCTGGAGAAGCAAATATTCTTGTCTGGAGAATCCCATGGACAGAGGAGCCTGGTGGGTTATAATCCATGAGGTCTCAAAGAGTCAGACATGACTGAGTGTCTAAGTACAAAGCACAAAAAGCACACTAATATTTGATAATTGTATTTATAATCAAATTGTACTCATCACATTGGTCATATTTTCCAACACATGTCAATAATTTTACAAGATGAATTAGTGGCACAAAAACAGACCCACAGATGAATGGGGCAGGATACAGAGCCCAGAGGTAAATACACTCACCAGGGTCAATTAATCTACAGCGGAAGAGGGAAAAATAGACAATGGAGAAAAGAGAGTCACTGTAATATTTATAATGGTGCTGAGAAAACTGAACAGTAGTATGTAGTAGGCTGGCCAAAGAGTTCATTTGGGCTTTCCCAGAAAATATTATGGAAAAACCCGAATGAACTCTTTGCCAACTCGCTAAAAGAATGAAATTAGAACTTTCCTCACACCATAAACAAAAATAAATTCAAAATGGATTAAAGACCTAATGTAAGACCAGAAACCATAAAACTCTTAGAAGAAAACACACACAGAATACTCTGACATAAATCACTACTAATGGTTTTTTTAGATCTAAGGCAAAGGAAATTAGAGCAAAAATAAATAAATGGGAACTTAATTAAACTTAAAGATTTTGCACAGCAAAGGAAATCCTGGACAAAATGAAAAGACAACCTATTGAGTAGAAGAAATATTTGCAAATGATATGACTGATAAGGGGTTAATGCCAAAATACATAAACCCTCATACGGCTCAACAGCAAAGAAACAAATACCCGATTAAAAAAACAGAAGACAATTCTCCAAATAAGACAGATGGTCAACAGGCACGTGGAAATATGCTCAAAATCACTATCAGGTAAATGCAGAGCAGAGCCACAGTGAGATATCACCTCACACCTGTCAGAATGGCCATCATCAAAGAACACAAACTATTAACGTTGGTGAAAATGTGGAGAACAGGGAATCCCCCTACACTGTTGGTGGGAATGTAAATTGGTGCAGTTGCCGTAGGGAACAGTCTGGATACATCTTAAGAAACTGAAAACAGAACTGCCATAGGATTGAGGAGCCACTCCTGGGTGTATACCCAACCTCATATGCGAACGGCCGCTTGGTTTTTGACAAGGCTACCAAGATCATTCAACGGAGAAGGAACAGTCTCTTCAGCAAACAGTGCTGGTATTAATACAACTAAATATTCACACACAGCAAAGAAGCTTGACCCTGACCTCACAGCACATACAGAAAGTAAAGCTTTGATCAGTGGATCAAAGACCTAAACAGAAGAGCTAAAATTATAAAACTCTTAGAAAGAAACATTGAAGTAAATCCTCATGATTTTTGGATTTGGCAATGGTTTCTTAGAAATGATACCAAAAAGCACAAGAGAAAAAAAAAGAGACTGCATCAAAATTTAAAACTTTTGTATATCAAAGGATACTCAAGAGAGTATAAAGACAACCCCCAAAATGAGAAGAATATTTGCAATTGCATATCTGATAAAGGTCAACTAGCCACATTATAGAACAAACACACTCCAGCACCCCAATTAAAAGATGGGCACAGGACTTGAAAAGATATATCTCCAAAGAGAATGTACAAATCTCCATGAAGAGACGAATGGGTAAACAACATGTGGTAAATTCATACAGTGAAATACTACTCAGCCCTAAAAAGAAGGAAATACTGAATAGTGAAATCTACGCTACAGTATTTGTTGCTGCTGTTCAGTCATTCAGTCATGTCCAACTCTTTGTGACCCCATGGACTGCAGCACGGCAGGCCAGGCATCCTTGTCCTTCACCCTCTCCCAGAGCTTGCTCAAACTCATGTCCATTGAGTCAGTGATGCCATCCAACCATCTCATTCTCTGTCATCCCCTTCTCCTCCTGCCTTCAGTCTCTTCCAGCATCAGGGTCTTTCCTAATGAGTCAGCTCTTGGCATCTGGTGGCCAAAGTACTACAGCTTTAGCTTCAGCATCAGTCCTTCCAATGAATATTCAGGACTGATTTCATTTAGGATTGACTGGTTTCATCTCCTTGCAGTCCAAGGGACTCTCAAGAGCCTTCTCCAACATCACAGTTCAAAAGCATCAATCCTTCATAGCTCAGCCTTCTTTATGATCCAGCTTTCACATCCATACATGACTACTGGAAAAACCATAGCTTTGACTAGATGGACCTTTGTTGGCAAAGTGGTATCTCTGCTTTTTAATATGCTGTCTAGGTTTGTCATAGTTTTTCTTACAAGGAGCAAGTGTCTTTTAATTTCATGGCTTCAGTTACCATCTGCAATGATTTTGGAACCCAAGAAAATAAAGTCTATCACCATTTCCACTGTTTCCCCATCTATTTGCCATGAAGCGATGGGTCCGGATGCCATGATCTTAGTTTCTGAACGTTGAGTTTTAAGCCAACTTTTTCACTGTCCTCTTTCACTTTCATCAAGAGGCTCTTTAGTTCCTCTTCACTTTTTGCCTTAAGGATGGTGTCATCTTTATATCTGAGGTTATTGATATTTCTCCTGGCAATCTTGATTCCAGCTTGTGCTTCATCTAGCCTGGCATTTTGCATGATGTAATTTGCACATAAATTAAATAACCAGGGTGACAATATACCACCTTGATGTACTCCTTTCCCAATTTGGAACCAGTCTATTGTTTCATGTCCAGTTCTAATTGTTGCTTGTTGATCTGCATACAGATTTCTCAGGAGGCAGGTCAGGTGGTGTGGTATTTCCATCTCTTGAAGAATTTTCTACAGTTTATTGTGATCCACACAGTTAAAGGCTTTGGCATAGTCAATAAAGCAAAAGTAGATGGTTTTTTGGAACTCTCTTGCTTTTTCTATGAGCCAATGGGTGTTGGCAATTTGATCTCGGGTTCCTCTGCCTTTTCTAAATCCAGCTTGAACATCTGGAAGTTCTCGCACTGTTGAAGCCTAGATTGGAGAATTTTGAGCATTACTTTGCTAGCATGTGAGATGAGTGCAATTGTGAGGTAATTTGAACATTCTTTGCCATTGCCTTTCTTTGGGATTGGGATGAAAACTGACCTTTTCCAGTCCTGTGGCCACTGCTGAGTTTCCAGATTTGCTGGCATGTTTGTAGCACTTTCACAGCATCATCTTTCAGGATTTGAAACAACTCAACTGGAATTCCATCACCTCCGCTAATTTTGGTCATAGTGATGCTTCCTAAGGCCTACTCGACTTCGCTCTCCAGGATGTTTGGCTCTAGGTGAGTGATCACAGCATCATGCTAATAAAAGCAGCCAGAGACAAAGGTTATATACAATATGATTTTATTTATGTGAAGCACACAGAAGAAGGTTGCTTAGGGGTGGGAAAGGGGGGTTTGGGAGGAGGGCTTGCTCTAGAAAGCACCAGGTTTCTTTCTGATGAAAATATTCTAAAAAAGGGACTGTGGCAATTGGTGGGCCTACTGTGTATATACTGAGAACCACTGAACTGTATGCTTTACATGAGTGAGCTACATAGTGTATGAATTACGTCTGATTAAAGCCGTTAGAACAAGGAAAACGAATTAGGCAGGTAGTTAACAAAAACTAACTAAGTTTCAGCACTTATCCACTTAAAAGGAAGAGACAAGATAAAAGAATCACATAAATTTATACAGTTTCAGGATTATGAATGAAAATATTTAAGAACTGGATTAGAAGTACCAAGAATCCATGTCTACATGAGGGCCTGACGCCTTCCATTAGTTTCTAGTCTATCTGATTTACATGCTCAGTGTCAATGTTCTCCTTGTAGGAGTGAGAAACACTTCCGTGAGTTCTCCAAACTATTCCACCCTGCAGATGGAGCTCCTAGTTTTCTAATCACATTCAGGTTAGTATTTCTTTCATGTGAATCCATTTCTGTGGAGAAAACAATTTCTTGTGAAGAATACACTGTCAGATTATGTAAAATAAACATATCATGTGTATTTTAACGTTTCTGGTGAATCATGTTCTACACTTTGATTTGCCTTCAGATAACCTTGGTTTGACTAGGAATGGCATTATTTTAAGGCCAGAAAAGGGAAGAATTGAGCTTTGAGCTCAGGTTACACTTTTCTGAAATTTCTGTTATGCTCCCCAACTCTAAATATCATTTCCAACAGACCCTGAATTTCTGGACTGGGTGGGCAGCAATTGGCTTTCTCCAATAAAAGGCTAGCAGCCTGCCCTACATCAGCTCAGTTGTTCTGGGCTCACCCCCAGCAACACACATTCAGTTTCCTCATGACTCACGGCTCCTCTGAATCATCGCTACACTTGTTCTTCAAGTTATTCACCACCTGGCACTGAGTCTAAGTCACTCATATGCATGGAAAGAAGAGAGGGAAGGGGCTTCAAGAGAGCTGACCAGTAAGAGTTCTGCAGAAATTCCCTGTGGAAGAGGGTCTGTCCTGGGCTGCAGACACAGACAAGGGTCCTGGGCTGCCTGACGTTTCCAGAGTTATTTGTCATGGGAGGAGATGCAGACAGGCCTTGGCGAATTTAGAAACTTCTCCTTCATGACAGATCAGTTGGTTATTAAAGGGCTTTGAGGGTCCCCTGTGGTCCGTGAGCAGTGTTTCCTGCCTAGCTACAGCGCTGAGCCTGCCCCAGAGGACAGACTGTCAACATTCTGCAGCCTTATGTAAGCATAAGCGTCCCCGCCCCACCCATCTCTCTCTTTTTTGGTTGTGCTGTGCAGCAGGGGGATCTTAGTTTCCCAGCCAGAGACTGAACCCGTGCCCCCTGCAGTGAAAGGGCAGGGTCCTGACCACTGGACTGCCGGTAAAGTCCCTACTCCCCTCATTTCTGATACTCAGCATATAAAAGCTGACACATGTAATGTTCAAGAACTCTCGGAGACTTGAATAAAAACCAGAACTCCTAATCGGTCAGTGATTTTTTGATGAAATTTTTTTCCTCACTACATTTTCAAGGTGAAGCCGGGGTGGAGGGGTGGGAGGGAACATAACCCAGGAAAAATTCACTTGTATTTTGCAAGGTTTGCAAGTTGGTTATTTCAGAAACTTTCTCTATGTGTAGTCAAGGAACAAAAGAGTCATTGTCCACATTGCCTTAATAAAATTAATGCCAACAAAGGTAGGCAGCACAGCTGGGCGCCCGCCCTGTGGCTCCACTCTGTGCCAGCACATTGTCACTAAGACCACAGTCCCATGAAGCAGGCACATCGCCATGCCCTTGACCCGAGAGGAACTGGGATGGGGCATGAGAGGCTTGTTCAAGGTCATCCAGTCTGCGGTAGGGGGCTCTTCTCAGTCTACACTGCTTCCTGAGACTAGAAACAGTGTCCCTTTAACAAGAAGGTCCAAAGTCATAAATGGGCTTTTACTAAAACGTGGTGGACTCAATGGATGCATTCTAGTTTTGTTTCTTTCTTAGATCAGGGGTGATAGAGGGGAGGGAGGGAGAGAGAACCACTATGGTTTCACTGGGATATGTGTGAAAGGAGCCCCACTGACTTCCAGGACAGCAGGGTGGCAACCAGGTGCCCCCAGGAGCTGACACCAACAGGAAGGGCGCCCTCTGAGCAGCTGAAGGCCTGGCCACTAGCCTCCTCTGAAGGTGGGGGACAGCGGAGCAGAGGGCAGCCTGGGGGTTCCTGGGAGACCAGCTCCACCCATTCCTGGAGCCTCAGCCACGCCTCCTCCTGTCCTTCAGAGTCAGGAGGCTTCCACTGTGGGGACAGTGAGACCCAGTGACACCTGGCCCAGCAGAGGGAAGGGGCTGAAGATGAGCACAGGAATTAGGTGGATGTGTCCACCTAGGGATGAGGCCAGCCCCCTCTCCCCCAGCCTCCAGATGTCTGCCAAGCAGTCCCTGCTTGTCCAGTCTTGGACAAGGAAGGAAATGAGCACCCTACAAGGAAAGGCCTTGTAGACCCTGGCATTTGGGGTCCTTGCCAAATACTAGGGGGACCACTACCCGCCAGCAAGCCATAGCCAACTAGTTTCCAGTCAGTGATCATGAGATATTTAAGGAAAATGTCAGACACAGAATTCAGGGCAAGTGGATACAAAAAAGAAAGCAAGAAAGAAAGAAACTTGAGGGAATAGAGGAAATGCCCAAAATGTGGGGGATAGCTAAGTAACAATAGTGACAGTCACCCCCCCCCCAATAAAAACATCCAACGATTAATAGCTGCAGAGAGATAATAGGGCATGATGTCATCCCTGACACAGAGCAGAATGCCACAGAAAATCTAGAGAATGAGAAAGAAGACTTGGGAAATGAAAGTATGACTGCAGAAATAACAAATTCAGCGAAAGGTTTGGGAGACAAAGGTGAAGAGATCTAAAGAAAGTACAATGAAACTAGGCAAGAAAAACACAGAAAATCAGAACCTCAGGCCTAATGCAGCAGTTCTAAACATCAGGATAATACAAGTTTTGGCAAGAGAGGACTGAGAGACTGGAGAGGAAGCAAAAAGTGATAGGAAGAAATTTGTAGAATAAATTTTCAAATTGCAACTATCCTACCTAAATATCCCGTATAAGGCTGGAAAAATACTGTGCATCACTGAGGAAATCTCAGAGCACCAGGATCAAAGATGAGATCTGACAGGTTTGTAGAATGAAAAAATAACTGGTCACACACAGAGGCCCAGAAAGCAAACTGGCCCTGGGCTCCTCCATGCCAACACTGGAGACTGGAAGACTGAAGCGAGTTCCTCAGAACTGTTAGGAAAAGTCTATCTGTCCCTGCAGACCCGCCAAACTGCCAGATCAGAGTGAGGATACAATAAAAACATTTTCAGACAACCAGGGTCATTTGTTACTTGTTATTCAGTCACTAAGTACTGTCCAATCCTTTGCGACCCCATGGACTGAGCATGCCAGGCTTCCCTGTCCTTCACCATCTCCCAGAGTTTTCTCAAACTCATATCCATTGAGTCAGTGATGTCATCCAACCATCTCATTGTCTTTTGCCTCCTCTTCCTCCTGCCCTCAACCTTTCCCAGCATCAGGGTCTTTTCCAATGAGTCAGCTCTTTGCAACAGGTGGTCAAAGTATTAGAGCTTCAGCTTCAGCATTAGTCCTTCCAATGAATATTCAGGGTTGATTTCCTTTAGGATTGACTGGTTTGATCTCCTTTCTGTCCAAGGGATTCTCAAGAGTCTTCTTTGGCACCACAGTTGCAAAGCATCAATTCTCTGCACTCAGCCTTCTTTATAGTCCAACTCTCACATCCGTCCATGACTACTGGAAAAACCATACTTTTGACTCTATGAGCCTTTGTTGACAAAGTGCAATCTCTGTTTTTTAATACATTATCTAGGTTTGTCAGTTTTCTTTCCAAGGAGCAATTATCTTTTATTTGGTTACAGTCACCATCCACAGTGAATTTGGAGCTCAAGAAAAGAAAATCTTTCACTGTTTGCATTTTTTTCCCATCTATTTCCCGTGAAGTGATAGGACTGGATGCCATGATCTTAGTTTTTTGAATGTTGAGTTTTTAAGCCAACTCTTTCACTCTCCTGTTTCACCTTCATCAAGAGGCTCTTTAGTTTCTCTTCACTTCTGCCATTAGGGTGGTGTCATCTGCATATCTGAGGTTGTTGATATTTCTCCTGGCAATCTTGATTCCAGATTGTGCTTCATCCAGCCTGGCATTTGATATTAAATAAGTTAAATATGCTGGATGATGATATACAGCCTTCACATACTCTTCTCTCAATTTGGAACCACTCTGTTGTTCCATGTCTGGTTCTAGAAGCCACTGGTCCTTTATGCTTTCTTTGAAAGCTACTGGAGGGTGTGTGCTTCTGGCATATGAGAGAGGAAAATGAAAAAATGAAGCACTGGGCAATTAGGAGCCAGGAACCAAGAAAAGAAAGAGGGGAAGGCACTGCAAAGATAGCAGTGAAGGGGAGTCAGGAGGAACAGCTGTGACCTGAGCCATAGAGAAGTTGGTCAAGAATGGAGAAGAGAATGCAGGGACCACCAGGGGACACACCTGCACTTCAGATACTTTCACAGCAGAAAAATAACACAAGAATGCAACGTTTAATGCACCCTAATGTTCACTGCAGCAGTTTTCACAATAGCCAGGACAAGGAAACAACCTAGATGTCCATCAACAGATGAACAGATAAAGAAGGTGTGGTACATACACATGATGGACTATTACTCAGCCATGAAAAGGAATGGAATAATGCCATCTGTAGCAATGGTCCACTGCTAGATACTATCATACTAAGTGAAGTCAGAGAATGCCAAATGCCATATATGCAGAATCTAAAATATGATGCAAATGACCCTATTTATGAAACATAAACAGACTCACAGACACAGAGAAGAGACTTGTGGTTGCCAAGGAGGAAGGAGGGATGGAGTGGGGGTTTGGGCGAGCAGATGCAAGCCATTACAAACAGAGCAGTAATACAGGGAACTACAGTCATTATCCTGTGATGAACCATGATGGAAAAGGACATGAAAAAGAATGTGCATGCACGTGTGTAACTGAGTCACTCTGTCGCACAGCAGAAATGAGGAAAACACTGTTAAAACAGAACTTGCTCAGTTAAAAAAGAAAAAGCAGCAACACTGTTTAGAAGGGCCGACTAGCTGCCCTGGTGGTCTCAACAAGACCCCACAAGGCTACAGATAGTTCATCATAAAAAGAAGGCCAGGACCAGGATGGGAAATAGACTGGGTGAGCCTGAGCGCCGGGCCCCAGACATGTCGACCATCAGACTGGCCCCTGCACCTGCACAAAGGTGCGGAAACAGTCTCTCTGTGACTCATGCAACTCCTTACTTTGAAATGTTACATCAGTGTGACACATCCAGGTTGTATAAGTAGCAGCAACTAAGCATTTTCAGAGGAAAACTGTCCAATGTGTCTACTTACTCTTCATGTAGGACAACAGTCACTGCTCCCATAAGGAGAAACATCCACCCAGCATGTGCCTTTGTCAGGGGGGAGTGTCCAGCCCACAGTGGAGACTCTCAGGTTATGACTGCATAGAGTGGTTTTTCCCTCCTGTAATCTCCACAATAATCCTGTTTCACCTGAGACAGTGTTCCGACTACACACTCAAGTCAACATGGGCCATACATGAATAGATTATTTCTTAGAACAAGACATGCTCACACCACAGGCAACCACCACCAACAACTGTGTCTACTTACTCTTCATGTAGGACAACAGTCACTGCTCCCATAAGGAGAAACATCCACCCAGCATGTGCCTTTGTCAGGGGGGAGTGTCCAGCCCACAGTGGAGACTCTCAGGTTATGACTGCATAGAGTGGTTTTTCCCTCCTGTAATCTCCACAATAATCCTGTTTCACCTGAGACAGTGTTCCGACTACACACTCAAGTCAACATGGGCCATACATGAATAGATTATTTCTTAGAACAAGACATGCTCACACCACAGGCAACCACCACCAACAACAAAAAAGGCAACCCACCAGAACAGGGAAAATATTTGTAAATTACATGACCAATAAAGGGTTAATACCCAAACTATACAAACACCTCACAGGACTCAACAGCAGGAAAAAAAAAAAAATAAACAGCTTGATTAAAAATGGGCAGAGGACCTGAACAAACATTTTCCTAAGGAAGATACCCAGATGGCCAACAGACACCTGAAAAGATGCTCAGTATCACTAATCATCAGAGAAATGCAAATCAAAACTGCAAGGAGGTATCCACTCACACCTGTCAGAATGGCCATCATCTAAAAGTCTGTAACTGATAAATGCTGGAGAGGGTGCGGAGAGAATGGAGCCCTCCGACACTGTCGGTGGGAAGGTAAACTGGTGCAGCCACCATGGAGAACAGTAGGGAGAGTTCACAGAACTTAGAAACAGAGCTATTCTCTAGGCCAGTGATTATACTTCTGGACATTTATCTTCAGGAAATGAAACTGCTATTTTGAAGAGACAGCTGCACCTCATGTTTGCTATAGCTCCATTCACAGCCGCTGAGACACGGATGCAGCCTAAGCATCCATCAGTGGATGAATGGTAAAGACAGGAGGGTGTTCCTCTCTTTCCCACACTTCTACACACACACACACACACACACACACACACACACACCACACACACGCAATATTCAGCCATGCAAAGAAGGCAATTCTGCTCTTTTTGACAACATGGATGGATCTTGAGGGCAGTATGGTACATGATAGACTGAGAGAGACTAAAACTGTCATGTACTACATGACCTCATTTTTGTGTGGAATCTTTAAAAGAAAATCACAAAACCCAAAAAACTGGAACTCACAGATACAGAGATTAGATTGATGGTTGCCAGAGTCTGGAGGTGGTGAGGGGTAAGTGAAATGGGTGAAGAGGGATCAAAAGCTACACACTTTCAGTTGTAAGATAACTAAGCCTGAGATGTAATGGATCACATGTTGGCCACAGTTAACAATGCTGCGCTGTATACTTCTAAGCTGCTAAGAGAGTAGGTCTCCAATGTCCTCCTCACAGTGATGGGTATTAAATGGACTTATTGCAGTGGCTGTTTCACAATGCTCACATATATAGGAAACACACTGCACATCTTAACTAATATGGTGTTCCATGACAATTATTGCTTAAGGAGAAAAATTAATAAAAAAAGATCAAAAAAGTTGATGTCTATAAATTTCATGTGAAAGTAGATCACAGGGGAAATTTGACACTGGGGGAAAATGACTCAACCTGGGAATAAATCCAGAGTAAATGAGAGATTGCTCACAACCAAGCGGGATGCAGCAAGCTAGAGGACTCAGTTATTTTCTCATACAACCCTAAATTAGTTTTAGACTCTGTGGAGTTGGATCGTAAAGAAGGCTGAGCGCCAAAGAATTGATGCTTTTTAACTGTGGTGTTGGAGAAAGCTCTTGAGAGTCTCTTGGACTATAAGGAGATCAAACCAGTCCATCCTAAAGGAAATCAGTCCTGAATATTCATTGGAAGGACTGATGCTGAAGCTGAAGCTCCAATACTTTGGCCACCTGATGCGAAGAGCTGACTCATTAGAAAAGACCCTGGTGCTGGGAAAGATTGAGGGCAGGAGGAGAAGGGGATGGCAGAAGATGAGATGGTTGGATGGCATCACTGACTCAATGGATATGACTTTGAGTAAGCTCCAGGAGATGGTGAAGGACAGGGAAGCTAGGCGCGCTACAGTCCATGGGGTCACAAAGAGTTGGACACGGCTGGGTAACTGCATGACTGAACAAGACCCTGTGGAATGCACGCTGCAGGCTAGGAAGGATCTGGGAGACAGAGGAATTCAAAACTTTAATTTATCATCTATAGATACTCACAGTGTTGGAGTGACTTCTGGTCACTTTCCAATGGTCTTAAGCAAAGGGCCATTCAGCTCAGGCCAACCTCCTACCCAAACCCATGACACAGAGACAGCCTGGTGGGATGGCTTCCTCAAACAGGCCCAGTTGGGGCCTGTCCGTGATGCCTGTTGTCTGCCTGGACCTCCTCAGCCACAGAGTTCTATCCAAATCCAGCTCTAGGTCTGAGGCCCAGTCTATATCTGGGTGGTGTCTAGCTCATCACCAGCCTGCCTGCACCCTGCCAGGTGCTCAGGTAGGAGGAGATGCTGAGAGATGCAGGTCCGGATGTGGAGCAAGGGCAGACGGGCAGGTGGCCCCAGCTCTAGGGTTCCCGTTTCCGAGGCGCCGTCCTCTTCCAGAACAAAGGCGGCACTGCAGAGCCGGTCCCCCCTCACTCCACCCACTCACAACCGTGGGAGAATTCCAGTTTACTTACACTGCTTCCTACGGACTGTGTGCAAGTGGTTTTTGACCTTTCATTATGTGTAGGAGAAAGCCTTGCTGTTTGTTTCCCCGCGGGTGACACACAGTGACCACCGGGGCAGTAGCCCTTGGCGGAAATCAACTTCCCAAGTAACACACGGACAGGGGCCATCTCACTGCTTCTAGAAACTTCCATATGCCATTTTTGGTGAAAACTAAAACTTCTTCATTATCTTTCTCTCCAGCAAGACAGCTGTTTAGTGTCAGACTGTCACAGTAGGGACGAGACCAAATACAGTTCTTAAACGCAGGATAAGAGAACACATGAAGTGAAATTCCTGCCTGTTTCTCTAGGAGGCCTCACTGTGGAACCCTCTCCTCTGAGTGTGAGACTGCTTTGTGACATATGCACACTGGCTGTAAAGGACGCTGCTGAAAGGAAACAATAGCTTCCTGAAGGAGAGGAGGGAATCAGATGATAAACACAGTCTCCCAGAATGAGGCTTCCCCCAAGGCCAAACTGTCCAGAGGGCCAAGCTACGAAGTCCAAGTTAGAAACGGCAAAAGGCCTTTCACTGTGTCGCATGGTACTCAGGCCGGGTTTGACCGCTTTTGTTTTTCTTGTGCAGACGGTACTACACACAATGATACATCCCAGAAAGCAGATGGCATGGGAACTATTTCCCAATGAAGAGAGAAACAAGGACAAGGAAATATTTGTGGTCTTTCCAGAAATCTTTCACAACCTTCACAATTAATGGTTATTACTAGGAAAGCAGAAAAGTTTGCAATGATAGCCGAGCCACATAATTACCCATATGTGACTGATTTATAAAATCTTCTGAGATAAAAAAGCACACCAGTGAACTGGCCCTACTCTTTGTGGTTCCCAACATGCAGAGAGAAGGGAAAATACTTGAAGAGTATGCTAGTGAATCCATGGTGTCACTAGCTTCATACCAGGAGGCTGGAGTCACAAAGGCCATCTGCAAAGATACACCCTTGGCCTCACAGACATACAAGGGAGACCCATGGGATGCTGAGAACTGAAGCAGGGCATACAACAGGCACATTCCAGGGTTTCTGAGTTAAGATGGGTGAGAGGCGCGAGAGGCAGAGACACTAACAACGCTTTTGTTCACAAGGGCTTTTGAGCATCATCAAAACCTTCAGAGTCCTTGATCACAGGCGGCGCCCGCGTCACCCTCGTGTGACCTCCACGCCCAGGGTCAGAAGATGGGTACCTCACACAGCAAAGCTGCAGGTTCTGACTACAATTAATTCATAGCTTCCCTTTGAAGAAGGGAGCAAACTTGTGTGTCAATTTACACATGGTTACCAGCCAACGTGTCTCATGAAAATCTATGTGTTTTATCCAACTCGTTTAATAAGGACCTTATTCTTAGAACCAAATGAAAGAATATCCATTTCCCTGCCACATATGGAAAAAGTTTTCAAAAACCAGCATCCATTCCAGTGCTCTCCATGAGGTTTGTGTAATCATAACTTAAGTAAGGAAACAGTTATCCCTAGGTTTGCTGAGAAAATGAGCAGTCTGCTTTTACACATGTAAGAGGAATTAACTCAAATAAAGCTCCCTGTGACTAATATTTTCACCATTAGGTGATGGATTCTGTTCAATGAAGGATCTACATGGTCATAGAAAAAACGAAATGGATGGTTAAAAAAAAAAACAGAAACAAAACTGGCAACCCAATGTTGGTCTGTTGCAGCAGACAGACATAAATTCTCTAGTAGTAAAAGTTGTAGACACAAACGGAAATTCAATACCAATGGGTTAGAGACTCACTAGCTGAGAATGACTGTCTTACCAGTAAGAAAATCTAGGAAAGAGGCTTGTGCAATAAAAACCCACTCCCAGTCTTCCCTGGATGGAAGAGGTGGGTAACCGCAGAACGAACACACTGCTACGATGGAAATAAAATGAGAAGCAACGACCAAACAAGTGTGAACTGGACTGGAGATGGCCATCTGCTTCTCAGTACTAACACTGTGCCTGGGTCGTTGGGCGTGAAACCCCAGCAGGTGACCCCGGGCGCCTGACGGTCCTGCCCCTCCCCTCCCCCAAGGCAGCCTGCCCCTGCCTCTCCTCCCGGCCCCCCTGCTCTGTTCCCACAGAGGCCCCTCTGCAGGGTTATCTGTGGGGTCCTTATTCCCGCACAACACCCTGTCTCTTCGAACAGTGTCACTGGAAATGCTTCTGTACTGAAGCACGTTACTGAAGTCTTGAGAATGTTAGGAAACCTGTTGTGATCCTCTCTGGGTCACATGGTCCAGAGTGGTCCCGTGGTCTAGAGTGGTCCCGTGTGGTTCTGGACTCCCCGGTCCACTCCGAGGACCGTGCTGATCCCCCCCAGGTGGCCGCCTTTCTTCAAGGTCTCTGCACCCGCCCAGCACCCCTCTCCCCAGCTTGACGCCAGCCCTGGCCAGGTCCTCACTCTGCTGACAGCTTCACTGATTCCCCTGGCCATCATCCATGTAAATGTTCCTCTAAAGTGTCCACTTTGGGCTTCCCTGGAGGTTCAGCTGGTGAAGAATCTGCCTGCAATGCAGGAGACCCTGGTTTGATTCCTGGGTTGGGAAGATCCCTTGAAGAAGGGATAAGCTACCCACTTCAGTATTTTTGGGCTTCCCTTGTGGCTCAGCTGGAAGACCTGGGTTTGATCCCTGGGTTGGGAAGATCCCCTGGAGGAGGGCATGGCAACCCACTCCAGTACTCTTGCCTGGAGAATGCCATGGACAGAGGCGCCTAGCGGGCTACAGTCCATGGGGTCACAGAGTCAGACACAGAAAAGCGTCCCCTTTGGACTCCCTGACTACCTTCTCCATGCTGTGACATCCTGTCCTGCACCTTTTCTGGACACTCAGACATCCTTGGAATGCCTCAGCCACTTGCAAGTTCCTCTGTCGGGAGGTTTTGAATGTTCAGCATCCTCTCCCCCTTCGCTTGCTTCCCCATCTCCCTGTTCTCCCATCTCTCCTCCTGAGTCATCTTCATCCTTGGTGTTCATTCCCTTGACTCCTAGCTCTTTTCCCCTCAAGTCCCAATCCGGCTTCACCTGCTTCGCTTTCTGACCCAGCAAGGGCCCGGCCAGTGGTGCCAGCCAAGCAGAAAGCCTTGACGCAGTGTTCACCTTGGAGGGCAGACCACAGCTATCACCGAGTCCTGAGACCAGGCTCCCTGGGGGCACCGTGGGCCAGTGTCCAATCCCAATGGGTTCTCCTCATTTCCACAAGGCACACAAGTCCTATCCTGGACTCCCTGACCTCTCTCATCACTGGCCTCAGCCTTGCTGGCTCTTATTCATCCCAGTCGCCACAGCCCCTCCTCCTCCGTTGGCAGATATTGTTATCTGACTCGGAACCTCAATCTTCCTTTCCGCGTCTCTTCTTCCCCAGTGCTTCTGAGCCGGAAGCTGCATCCTACTTTCTGTGCGAGGCCCTGTGTGGACTGGCCACTCAAGGCTGATCTGTAAAATATCTGGTTTATCTGGGCTTTAAGATGGAAATGTCTTACTCTTGCCACTTTTATACCAATGCCTGAGACACGCCTTTGGAGGAAGAGGGTGTGGTTGGCAGAGAGGAGAGGTGCACAGACAGTGAGTGAGGAGCAGAGTCTGTCTGGGACACAGGGTGTTCTCCAGGGAGGGCTGCCAGGATGCGGTCACAGCCCACAGGGAGTCCAGGAGCCCCTGGCTTCTGGGAGGAGAGGAGGGCTCGGGGCCGGGGGGTGTGGTGGGAGCTCACGGGCCCAGCCTCCTGCCTCCAGCTGTGCTCAGAGCTGATCAGCCCAGGTGACTGAGCTGAGGCTGTGCAGAGGGTGGAGGATGGCAGAGACAGGCTACAATAGGGCTTATTTTGTTAATGAATTTTTTAAATTGGATTTTTAAAAAAACTATCTCTCTCTCTTTTTTTTTTTTTTGGTCTGGTCATGCCACAAGGCATGCGGGATCTCAGCTCCCCAGTCAGGGACAGAACCCGGGCCCCTGCATCAGAAGTGTGGAGTCTTAACCACTGGACAACAGGAAAGTCCCAGGGCTTCTTTCTTTTAAAATAATACTTGTAAGCATAAAAGAACTTATATTGTTGAAAAATCAGTTGGGAAATCAAGTGAACAAGAAAACATCATGTGGTCAGCAGCCCACCTCCCTGAGAGCTCCTGGTAACATTTGCTGTATTTCATTCTAACACAGAGTAGGAACTTTTACTTATTTTTTTGGCTATGCTGTGTGACCTACAGGATCTTAGTATCCTGACCAAGGACTAAAAGTGCCCTCAGCAGTGAAAACACAGGTCCTAACCGCTGGACTGCCAGAGAATCCCACATAACACACATTTAGTTTGTTGAAATAGTACTTCTTTTTCTTTCACAAAATTAGTATTCAGCTCATATGTGAATTTCTTCTAGTAGTTTTCGCTCAACACTTTTGTTAATATTTGGACACCAGATTCATAGCACTGTCTCTGGGCATGTGGTTCATACATGGCTCTGTCTTTCCTCTGAGCCAGATCTGCCTCTTTAAAAATAAAAGGTCTTTAGCCAGCAGGGGGAGAGGGCAATGGCACCCCATTCTGGTCCTCTTGCCTGGAAAATCCCATAGTTGGAGGAGCCTGGTGGGCTGCAGTCCATGGGGTTGCTAAGAGTCGGCCACAACTGAGCGACTTCACTTTCCCTTTTCACTTTCATGCACTGGAGAAGGAGGAGATGGCAGCCTACTCCAATGTTCTTGCCTGGAGAATCCCAGGGGTGGGGGAGCCTGGTGGGCTGCCGTCTATGGGGTCGCACAGAGTCGGACATGATTGAAGCGATGCAGTAGCAGCAACTAGCAGGGACTACATTTTCCAGCTCACTTTGTGATCACTCAAGGGGCCCTCATATGCACTTAGAGAAGATAAGATGGATTCACTGGAGAGACATTGCATCATCACGCACTCGTTCATGGAAAGCACCTAATATATTTAAGATGAACACAAAGCATTCTTCTGGATGGCTGAGAACTACTTCAAATATACGTAGCGTTATCAGCAAATACTTCCAACTCTATTTTAGACACAAGATAGGACATTTCTGTATCTTTAAGGACCTCATCATACCTACTGGGAGAGGGCTCTCTTTGACCTTTGTTCCTTACTTTACCCCCAGCTGCTTTCCTCATTTTCTCTTTGCTCTGTGTGTTTAGATCTAGCAGGTAAGGCTTAACCTAGGATAGAACCTAGGAGACCATTTGCGTTCTAAAGCCAAACAGGCAGAGTGACAGAATTCAAGAGTGAGATCCTGAACCCCAGCCAGCAAAGGTGAAAAGGAGGAAAACTTCGAACGTCTGACGGGGCTGCACCTGGGGCCTGGGCCATGTCCTACGTAAACAGGATGGGGAGGAGCAGCCAACAGCCCCAGAAGGTAAGCAGATGTCCGCATCAGACGGTGCTGACCCGTCAAGGACATGCACCTTGAAATAGCAGTGTCTGCCCTCCGGCCAGCAGGCAGCAGGGTGCACGGACCCCTCACTTTTCCACACATCTCCTGTTCTCTACAGCGTTGTAAAGTAAGATATTCATAAAAGGTGACACAGAAGAAATGAGGAAGTGAAAAGGCTCCCAAATCAAGTACCCTGGATGTCCTTCTCTACTGTAACTCCATCAGTGGGAATTTAATTTGCTCCTTCATATTCACCCAACTTCTAGGACAAGCGGGTCAGGGGGAAGTACCATCAGGTGAGAAACCTGTGTGGTTGGTGGGGACAGAGAGTAGAGACCCTATAGTGTACCTGGGTCAGAAGTAACCCCGAGGAATGAGGTCACTCTAAACGGGAGAGACTTCTTGCTGTTTGTAGGTCTGTTCTTATTTCGTTCATTCAAAATATTTCTGTGCATCTACGGTTTGTCAGGCCCTGACCGAGGACCCAGCAAAAGGGCAGTGAGGTCTTCCGCGGTAAGAAGCGTCCCCATGGGAGAAACATCAAACAAACCAGCCTGTGGGCAAGTGAGCTGAGATCAGAAGTAGCTCCGTGCTGTGGGGACAGCAGAGTGTGGTTTATGGGGACAGCCTCAGGGCAGGTGGTAACAGGGAACAAAGGGCGCAGCCAGCCATCTGCAGCCCAAAGACATGCCAGGGAGTGAACACTCCAGGCAAGGGGACCCCACGCCCCAATTTCGTGTCTAGGAGTGGGGTGGGGACCATGGGGAGCTTCCAGGCAGGGCAGGTCCGGCTCAGCTGACCCTCTGATGAGAGGGTCCAGGCTGCCCCTCCTCCTCCTGCCTGCTCTCCCCACTGCTCCTCATCATGCAATGTCAGCGCAGAACTGGACCAGGCGACACGGTAGCAGCAGTGCATTTATAAGGCCTGCCCGTTTTAAGACACGCGCTGCAGGAAGAACCAGGGATCTCAGGGTGGGAGCAAGAGCAAGGAGGAAGATGCAAGGGTCCCGAGGAGCAGCCCATCTGAGAAGCCATTTGGCTCTTTCAGGTAGGAATCCTGACACTGCTTCCTCCAGGGGCCAGGGCAGGGCAGTGAGAATCAAGCAGAGGAAGCTCCGCCCACACCTCGGGCAGGTGATCAGCAGGGAGCGCTGCAGGGTCACGCCACCATCTACAGACACAGGTAGGGGCTCTGAGGTAGGGGGAGGATCTGCACTCGGCTCACAAGCGAGCACCGACTCCCGGTTGAGCTGTCCTGCGTCCAGCACAGGGATGTGCCCGGCTTCCCCTCCTCTCCTTGCCTCATCATTGGCTCCTTCCACACACAGAGGAAGAACATCAAAGAAGCAGAAAGTAACAGGGTCTGACAGCAGCATCCGCTCTTTCCACGCCTCTGGGCCTGGTGCAGGAGATGCACTTGGTGAGTGGACAGGACCTGCTTCTCTGTCTCTCTACATGCAGCCTGCTCAGTGTGGCCCCGAAGTCCCCCCACGTTTGTCCCCAGAGATGCCACACGCCTGTGTCTTTTAGGGACTGCTTTTTGGCAAGAATAGAGAGACGGGATTTTGTTTCCCATTAACAAACCGAGTGGTGTATTTATTTTGCCTCTTCAGGCAGCATTTGTAACTTACTCGGGGGGCTCTGAACAAGGACAATAACGTGACAAGTAGCTCACAAGCTAGTTTACCTTCCTTCCCTCCTCTTTCGCTCTGATAAGCACTTCAGCCGCACTTCACTTCTCTCCTGTGCTCTGCGAGGGACAGCGCTGCGGGTCAGACACAGAGACTCTCGGACACTCTCACGGCTTCCCTGGGTGCAGTGAAAGTGCCCTCTGGTCTATGGTGTGGTGTGTAGGCAGCTGGAACTCTAAATGGCTATGCTTAACCCCAGGGAACTCACACTGGAGGGGCAGAGTCTGAGCCAAGGACATCTCCTTCGGAATGAATGTGGAATCCACAACCCTGGGCCGGGGTGCACGCTCAGGGCAGAGGCAGACCACAGCCAGGGGCTGGGAGGGCGGCAAGACCCATGCTGGGGGTTTCTGTTCTAGAATCTTGCTGCAGAAAGGAATTCAGGACATTCCTATCTTTTCATTTTAGTCTTTTTTTTCTGCTTCTCATGATTGCTACTGAGCTATTTGAGAGGAAAAATACAAAGAGATTTTCCTTCTAAAAATGACACTTTTTAGGAATCTAACAAATAAAATACCCTTTTCAGATTCACTTAATAAGAGTAAATATTTAAATTCCTACTATTTTCAGTCCCTCCTAATTGTTTCCTATTTTTTTGGTTACAAATGATTCAGATGAATGGTATGCCATAAAGTTCCCTACCCACCCCCCAAATTAAGCCTCTCCTTTTCTATGAAAAGGAGTAAAGTCATGGGTTGATGAAAAAAGATTTGAGTGGACCAGTTTTTCCACTGCTAATCATAAGATGCAAAATTTCACTTTTTCCCCAAAGTATGAAAAGAAACAGACATGTATAAGAATTTTACTTACTATAAGAATTTTACTTAGTGGTTACATTAATCACTGACACCCTGGACATCATTCCACATTATCTATAGATGTCATTCAGTGGCATTCCTATCAATGGATACAACCTTTAAAACAATGAGCCAATCTTTTCAGATAACAGAGAAAGGGGTGGAAGGCCTCATACCAGACCTTGGCACTGGTTCCCTCAACCACTTCTGTATTGTTTGACCTGCCACTTCAAGCATGCACTCGCTTTGTGATGAAAACAAAATAAAAAAAAGTGCTACAGTTCCTAAGAAAAGTTAAAAACTGACATATGTGTTGGGAGGGTCAATCATGTATTATTTCCTCTGTAGTAACTGGAAGGTACTCATACAACATGGACATCATAGAGGGATGCTCTAAGGATATGCTTACACACAGAGATTTGAAAACAGAAAGCAGGACAAAACCTGCTACCAGCGATGTGACTTCTAAGCTACCTAGTTTCCCCAATTTCCTCATGAAGGGAATTTAGACACTGAAATGCACCTTCCCTGGACTTGACTTTAAACTGAACACCTGACTAACAAGCAGATCATGATGTCAGTCTGCAGACTTGTGCCCGAGCCATTCAAGTGGCTCTTAATAACCACAGACGTGTTCCGTCCATCTTTTATAGACATCCCCCCACACAGCTGAGTCAGAGCTGAAGAGCTGCTGAAACCCCTGAGATACGGAGGCTGTGAGGCCTGTGAAGAACAGCTCCTTCTGTTTGCTCTCCTGTGATTTATACTCAACAGCCAGCAGGTCTTGTCAGTGGACATCTTCCCTCTCTGCCCTAGGAGGGCTGGTACCGTGCTTCATCCAAAGCACTGCAAAGACACACTCTGGATGCAAAGATAATGCAGACGGCAGGGGCAATTAATTCAGTGGGCTGGAGCTACAGGGGCATAAGCCGCTCTTCAGATGGCCTCTCTGAGCTGCTGAGACCTGCCCCACATCTCAGGGGGGCTTTGTCTAGTTGAGGAACATGCCACTGTACACAACTGAGCAGCCCACCACCCACTAAACGAGCCCAGCAGATACAGGAGGAAGCCTGAGGTGTCCATTGTAAAAGATAATAAAAGCAAGTTCTGAAGCTGTGATACAGGGCAGCGCAGAAGTTTCATTTCGCAGAAGTGTCTGCCCATCTGTTGACTCAGGCACTACTCTGGCTGATTTGTTATTTGAGTGGTCTAAAAATGCCCACAAAACTGCCCAATAAACAAGTGATGAACGAATGTAAAATGCCATCCTAATCTGAAAACTGGCCTGTTCCCACAATGAGCCACAGGCAGGGGGAGGAAGCAGTCACTCCTGTCCTGAGACTGCCTTCCCGCCCCACAGCACACCCCTCCCCCAGACAGCGAGGGGAGCACAGGCCCTGGGGAGTCCATCCTCATGGAAACACGGCCTCAGTGACAGGATTCCCGCCAACCTCCATCAGGGCAGGGACTCAGCTCTGCTCTGCTCAGAGGGATCCCTTAACTGACCTCTAACGGGTTCACCACCACCTTCCCCGGTGGCAGCAGCGCAAACCATGCATACACGCGTCACCATCCTTTTTTAACAGTGGGAACCAAGTAGGAAGGCGGTGTGGGTGGAAGCATGCCTTTCGTGGAACCCTGCACCCAGCAGCTTGGGCTGGGAGAGGCGCTCTCCCTCTACCCCTCTAAAAGGCTGCCACACCTGGAACCTCCATCTTCAGCCACAGGCTCCGTGCTTAGTCAGGTTTCCTCACCGACTTCTCCACTTAAGACAGAGGCAGTGATTTTCACAGGCCAGCTCTCAGCAGGCCCTTCCCCACCTTCTGAAGACACCTCTGCCCCGGACAGGACACTTTTGCAGCTGAAACCAGCTATGGTTTTTAGCAAAAGGCAGGTTGAACCAACCCTCTCATGTACTTCTCTGCTTTGGGGTGTTTTTCACATTAGAGGGGCCCCGTTGAGTAGCAAGGTCACATAGCCGGGACACCTGCCTGCAGGAGGCCTTGCCGGGGGGAGGTCTAGACCCTGAGCCCCTGGTAGAGGCCAGACCATGGACGTGCAGCAGGGGTACTCACAGCTTGGGCTTGGCGAGCAGAGGCGGGGGCTCCTTCACGGGGGACAGCAGGGCGGACGGGCTGGGGGGAGCGGTGCCGCCGTCGGCTTGGCCGTTCACCACTCCGTTCACTCCGCGCGTGGGGTGCACACGAGTGGCTTCCCTGTCGGAAGCAGAGCTCAGCCTTGACTCGGGGCCGTTCTCGGGAGGGGCCTCCGCCGGCTTCTGCACCACCAGCTCAAAGGGGCTCGCCTCCCATAGGGGAGAGGGCAGCGGGAAGTGGCCACTGCCGGACTCTCCTGCTGAGTCGTAGCCGCAGGTGTCTGTGCTGGCTGAAGGAGGGAGAGGAGGGGACTCGGTGAGATGGTCTGGCCAGCCCCTTCCCACCCCACCCACAGCCTGGAGCCCAGGCGGGGCTGCTGTGGGACAGTGCCAGAAGGGGAGGGAGTGCGGTGGGGCAGGCTGGTCCCCCAGGTGGACTCCATCTCCCAGGTGGCTCACAAGTAGGACCCCAGCTGCCAGGTTATTAACAAATTTCAAACAGGAGCTAAAAAAAGATGACAACAGACTACTGGTAATGACGATCGTGTATGCAAGGCAGCAAAAGAGACACAGATGTAAAGAACAGACTCTTGGATTCTGTGAGAAAAGGCAAGCATGGGATGATTTGAGAGAATAGCGTTGAAACATGTATATTATCATATGGAAAATAGATGACCAGTGCAAGTTTGATGCGTGAAGCAGGGCACTCAAAGCTGGTGCACTGGGACAACCCTGGGGGATGGGGTGGGGACAGAGGTAGGAAGGGGTTCAGGACTGGGGGGACACATGTGCACCAGTGGCTGATTTAGGTCAGTGTATGGCAAAAACCACCACAATACTGTAAAGCAATTATCCTCCAATTAGATAAATCTGGGCTTCCCTGTTGGCTCAGATGGTAAAGTGTCTGCCTGCAATGCAGAGACCCAGGTTCGACCCCTGGGTCGGGAAAATCCCTCTGGAGAAGGGAATGGCAATCCATTCCAGTACTCCAGCACTCTTGCCTGGAAAATTCCATGGACTGAAGAGCGGGACTGTGCAACTTCACTTTAAATAAATTTTTAAAAGAAAAAGACCACACAAATATTGTCAACTGACACCACTTCATCCTCTCTGTTTCAGCCTAGAACACCCTACCTGTGCTTTGCTGAGCTTAGCTCAGGCTACAGGTTTTCTGTGCTGAGCAGTGGGAACTCACTCCTTCACTCGTCTGTCCTAAAGCCAAGCAAGGCTCTCAGGGAAATGTCCTACGACCTCATAGGGAATTATTTCCCGTTCAGAGGGCCGCTACAGCTGTGACTCAGTGCAGAAGACCCTGCTCATTGCTCTCAGTGGATAACGGAGATCATCCTGACCTGAGGACATCGGTGTGTCTTCCGAGGACCCTGTGCCCTGCCCAGTGCCCAGCAGGGCTTCTGCAGGGTCCTGAAGATGCTCCCTGGGGTAAGCAGAAAGCTTAAAACAGCTCTTGATCACGTTTGGCCGAGAGTAGGTTTACCCCTGAGAAAAACGGGAAATACTACCTGCTAATCTGTCACACAGACGTGGGGCCGGACTTTGGCTGCATGCTCAGGGCACTGCGCCTGTGCTGGGGCCACTCGCTGGGACCATCTTCAGCCCCAAATCAAATACCGGGCTCTCTCTGTGGCTCCGATCACAACCCTGGAGCCTCCTGTCAACAGAGCCCTCAGTCCTGCCAGAGGAGCCCTGTGAAGGAGAACTTTACAGTTCCTTTCTTACTGAGGATGAACAACCAGGAATCCCTCCCACCGCCCTAAACTGGTTTGTCTGTGTCTCTTCCGCCCTCTACCAACCAGCTTGCTGGCTTCCAGAGAAATGCCTTTGAAACTTCCAGAGCGTTGTTGAATACACCTCCAGCTGAGGACTGCCTCCTGACCTCGGTGCTAGGTGCCGCCTTGGTCAAAGAGGTATTTTATAACCGTTGTAAAATAAACAACAGAAATATCGCCATAAAATCCAACTAAGGCTAGTTAATAATACCAGAATACTCATGTTTGACTCTTTTGTGACCCCATGGACTGTAGCCCACCAGGCTCCTCTATTCATGGAATTCTCCAGGCATGAATACTGGAGTGGGTTGTTATTCCCTTCGACAGGGAATCTTTCCCACCCAGGGATTAAACCCATGTCTCCTGCATTGCAGGCAGCTTCTTTACTACTGTGCCATGAGGGAAGCCCCAGAAAACAGTTAACTAAAGGTCAAAGAAATAGAGGAAAAGAATGGTTTCACACTTTCCCTAAGTGCTAAGTTTCTGAGTTTACAAAAATGCCCCGATATTCTCAGAGGTTGGTTTGAACAATAAAACGCGCTGCTTGAGGTTTTGGTAGGACTCAGCTCCCAATGAAATCTGGTTTCTACGATCTCTGCTGCTTCTCTGGGTCTACTGAGCAGGGTTATACAGTGACTGACTCGCCCTGGTGCCTCTCGATCCCTGAGACATGCCAGTAGGCAGGAGGACCAGGCAGCCATCTCCACTGTTCCCAAGACAGAGAACACACACTCGAAATAGCTGCCTGCATGTGTTCTCTCACCACACTAGCATTACCCTGTGTTTTCAGCTCTTATTTCCCACTGCCCAACCCCCATCCCCAGCCCACTCCCCCCGCCTCCCAGCGTCCCCATGCCAGCCTTCTGTTTTGTGATGAAGCACGGATTCTTAGCATGACTCCTGGAGGCTGGGCAGTCCTCTGGGCGGTCCTTTCTGCAGTGGGGACCTGGCGTACCTGAGGTGACCACCAGCTGGGCAGTGCTGGCTGCTGAGCCATAATCATTGCTGGCCGAGCACGTGAAGATGCCGGCGTCCTCGGGGAATGTCTCTGCGATAACCAGGGTGCAGATCTCCTCTGGAAGGAAGAGAACCGAGTCACTCATCAGCGGGCACCCACAGGGTTGCTCCTTCTAACCCAAGCAAATTGGGTAGCCGTTATCATGGGGTCACTTTACGAAGTATTCACAGTGCAATCTCTTGACATTTAATTTAGCTGTTCAACCTGGTGGCAAAGCTTTGGAGTCAGACGGATGCTTGGTGATTGTGGCCAAGCTCTGTCTTCATCAGTCTTGGCTTCTTTACCTATAAAACAGGGACAATGTACTCCTGCGGGGTACTGCGATGAGGACACAAGAGGTTTGCAAAGTGTGTGCCCGTATGCTCGGTACGTGGGAGATGCCAGCCCTGCCTAGTTTGGGTGATGCTCATGAAATTTCTCAATAACAAAAGAGCTGTTCAACTGAAGCCCTTACTGGGGACATCAAGCTTCTCTGAGAAGCTAATAGTGGAGAAAAGAGAACATAACAGGGAAATGTTTGACTGCAGACAGTTACTCTGGAAGCTACCGTTACACAGTGTGGCTGTCTTCTGTGGGGTGAGAAGCACAGACTCTGGGACAAGAGACCAGGGCACGAATGAGAGTCTTGCCACGTGGTGCCTTTCTGACTCTGGTCCACCTCTTACCTAAAGATGGAGACAGTAAGAGAATGTACTTGTGGGTCTTGTATGGACCATGACTCATAAATCACCCATCACAGGATTGTCATGAAGATCGATGCTGGTAACCATCACAACAGTTCAGTTACAGAAGCCCTTCTCCAGCATGAGGTACCACTATTAGCACTGAACAGACATGAGTTTAGATTTAACCCTCATGCCAACCTTGCAAGTTACATTTCCTATGATTAACCTGTTTTACAGATAGGAAAGCTGAAGCACGGTAAGGCTAACTGATTTACCCAAAGTCACGCAGTTCATGAGTGGCAAAATCAGAATTTGAACCAAGCTGGGCTCCACACTTCACTCTCATGACCATCTATGGTTGTGACAAGATACACACTATGCTCAGGGCACTGCCTGGTGACTTAGGGTGACTGCTGTGTCGTAAGGAACTGTCGCTGGTTTCGATAAAAAGAAGTTTAATGTAGGGTGTAGTAGCTATTGCTAGTTAATCAATGAATGCATAACATGCATTGTCATTTGGGGAGTCCATTAACTATTATTACATGGGATAACTATCTATGTTGCATCAGTGACATAGGATGGCTGTGTTGGTAAATGTTAAGAAACGTTGTGTATTTCTGATTCCCACAGACACTGATTAATCACACATCATGTGGAATAGTGAGACTGTGCTGTGGATTGTTTGTAGGAATGGCTGTGGCTGCTCCTCCTACACCCAGGCCCAGGCACCCCACACATCAGGCTCTGCAGTCCTGTCCCAGGCCTGGGATCAGGGGATCCCCTCCTACACCCAGGCCCTGGGCACTGGGCTCTGCAGTCCTGTCCCAGGCCTAGGATTGAGGGTTCCCTTCTTCTACCCAGGCCCCGGGCACTGGGCTCTGCAGTCCTGTCTCAGGCTGGGATCTGGGGGTTCCCCTCCTACACCCAGGCCCTGGGTACTGGGTTCTGCAGTCTTGTCTCAGCCTTTGATCGGGGTTCCCCTCCTACACCCAGGCCCTAGGTACTGGGCTCTGCAGTCCTGTCTCAGCCTTCGATCGGGGTTCCCCTCCTACACCCAGGCCCTGGGCACTGGGCTCTGGAGTCCTATCTCAGCCTTCGATCGGGGTTCCCCTCCTACACCCAGGCCCTGGGCGCTGGGCTCTGCAGTCCTATCTCAGCCTTCGATCGGGGTTCCCCTCCTACACCCAGGCCCTTTCTATGTTGCATCAGTGACATAGGATGGCTGTGTTGGTAAATGTTAAGAAACGTTGTGTATTTCTGATTCCCACAGACACTGATTAATCACACATCATGTGGAATAGTGAGACTGTGCTGTGGATTGTTTGTAGGAATGGCTGTGGCTGCTCCTCCTACACCCAGGCCCAGGCACCCCACACATCAGGCTCTGCAGTCCTGTCCCAGGCCTGGGATCAGGGGATCCCCTCCTACACCCAGGCCCTGGGCACTGGGCTCTGCAGTCCTGTCCCAGGCCTAGGATTGAGGGTTCCCTTCTTCTACCCAGGCCCCGGGCACTGGGCTCTGCAGTCCTGTCTCAGGCTGGGATCTGGGGGTTCCCCTCCTACACCCAGGCCCTGGGTACTGGGTTCTGCAGTCTTGTCTCAGCCTTTGATCGGGGTTCCCCTCCTACACCCAGGCCCTAGGTACTGGGCTCTGCAGTCCTGTCTCAGCCTTCGATCGGGGTTCCCCTCCTACACCCAGGCCCTGGGCACTGGGCTCTGGAGTCCTATCTCAGCCTTCGATCGGGGTTCCCCTCCTACACCCAGGCCCTGGGCGCTGGGCTCTGCAGTCCTATCTCAGCCTTCGATCGGGGTTCCCCTCCTACACCCAGGCCCTGGGTACTGGGCTCTGCAGTCCTGTCTCAGCCTTCGATCGGGGTTCCCCTCCTATACCCAGGCCCTGGGTACTGGGCTCTGCAGTCTTGTCTCAGCCTGGGGTCTGGGGGATCCCCTCCTACATCCAGGCTCCCCAACATGGGGCTCTGTAGTCCTGTCCCAGCCCTGAGATCTGGGAGTTCCCCTCCTACACCCAGTCCCCCTCATACCTGGCTCTGCAGTCCTGTCTCAGTCCTAGGATCTGGGGGTTCCTCTTCTACACCGAGTACCCCCCCCCAAACACCAGGCTCTGCAGTCTTGTCTCAGTCCTGGGATCTGGAGGGTTTCCCTCCTACACCTAGGCCCCCCACGTGTGGCTCTGCAGTCCTGTCTCAGTCCTGGGGTCTGGAGGGTTTCCCTCCTACACCTAGGCCCCCCTGCACTGGGCTCTGTCCCAGTCCTGAGATTCAGCTGGCATGGCAGCTGCTTTAACCCGGGGGCAGTGGAAATGATGTCCCTTTGAAGCCAAAGTCTCAGGAGCCCTGTGCCTCTGCTCCATCTCTGCGAGCCCTGATGGGCCCTTGGTGACCTGGAACTCAGGGCCCCCCAAGCTGAGATGGGCCACTGCCCATCACCCGAGACCACTGGCTCATCCCAGCTACACTGAAGGCTGGCCACGGCCACCATGTGCACCCATGGGGTGGGGGCCAAGCCTGACGTGGACCACAGAGCTGAAAATGGCTGAACCACAGAGTCAGGCACCACACAGTGGTTGCCACATGGAGGCACTGGTGTCTATGCCCCTGGGCCTTGTAGCAAGAGCTGGCAGACCTGGATGGGGGCCGTGCTTCCCTGCCTCTGACAGCCCTGATGGCATGCTTCTCAGAGTTCAGAGTAAGGCATCTCCCCTGGAGTCAACCATCAGGCATGAGATTAGCGAACTGGCCTCAAAACAATTTATGCTGTGAACACAGTGGGTTTATAAGAAGTACTGAGACTGGTTCCAAATAGGAAAAGGAGTAAGTCAAGGCTGTATATTGTTACCCTGCTTATTTAACTTATATGCAGAGTACATCACGAGAAACACTGGGCTGGAAGAAGCACAAGCTAGAATCAAGATTGCCGGGAGAAATATCAATAACCTCAGACATGCAGATGATACCACCTTTATGGCAGAAAGTGAAGAGGAACTAAAAAGCCGATGAAAGTGAAACAGGAGAGCAAAAAAGTTGGCTTAAAGCTCAACACTCAGAAAATGAAGATCATGGCATCTGGTCCTATCACTTCGTGGGAAATAGACGGGGAAACTATGGAAACAGTGTCAGACTTTATTTGTTTGGGCTCCAAAATCACTGCAGATGGTGACTGCAGCCATGAAATTACAAGATGCTTACTCCTTGGAAGAAAAGTTATGACCAACCTAGATAGCATATTGAAAAGCAGAGACATTACTTTGCCAACAAAGGTCTGCCTAGTCAAGGCTATGGTTTTTCCAGTGGTCATATATGGATGTGAGAGTTGGACTGTGAAGAAAGCTGAGCACCGAAGCATTGATGCTTTTGAACTATGGTGTTGGAGAAGACTCTTGAAAGTCCCTTGGACTGCAAGGAGATCCAACCAGTCCATCCTAAAGGAGATCAGCCCTGGATGTTCTTTGGAAGGAATGATGCTGAAGCTGAAACTCCAGTACTTTAGCCACCTCATGCAAAGAGTTGACTCATTGGAAAAGACTCTGATGCTGAGAGGGATTGGGGGCAGGAAGAGAAGGGGACGACAGAGGATGAGATGGCTGGATGGCACCACCGACTCGATGCACGTGAGTCTGAGTGAACTCTGGGAGTTGGTGATGGACAGGGAGGCCTGGCATGCCGCGATTCATGGGGTCGCAAAGAGTCAGATACGACTGAGCGACTGAACTGAACTGATCTTATAATAAAAATACTGCTATTTATTAAAATTATATTTCTTAACTTTTACATATCAACAGAAGAAGGAAATGCAAAAGTAGACCAATTAAGGCTTCCTTGGTGGCTCCATGGTAAAGAATCTGCCTGCCAATGCAGGAGACATGGGTTCGATCAAGCTCTTGTGTCACAATTATTCAGCCTGTGCTCTAGAGCCTGGGGACCACAAATGCTGAAACCCAACTGCTCTAGAGGCCATCCTCTGAAACAAGAGAAGTCACTGCAATGAGAACCTTGAGCACTGCAGCTAGAGAGCAGGATCCTGCCACTCAGCCATCAGTGCTACTAGAGAAAATCCAACAGAGATCCAACACAGCGCAAATGAAAAATAAGTAAATAAAAAGTAGACCAATAAAACAGTAAATAAAATGAAAGTATGTCTTCCTCTATATCCCAAGAGAGCTTGTTGACCTTGACTTCAATCACAAGATATGCTGAGTTCTTAATAACGTACTGCTTTCTTTCAACAAACAAAATTATTTTCCCTTTTTGAAATAACAGTATCATTGAAGACTTCCTGTGCTACCAATAGTGGGAAAATGCTGGCACTATGTATTTTCTCTTCTAGTTTGTTTTGAATGAATGGGGGGTTGCCATCCGCTTTCATAGGTCATGATCCACAGTTTAAAAACACTGCCCTAGGGGGCCTACTGGAGTTCCTGGCTCAAAAACCAAGGAATCCTGTGAGATGGAGCTCTTTGGCGTATTAGGAAAGGGTTTTCAGGGAAAGGCTTGAGGGCATTTATAGCACAAGACCAACTGATGCAAAGGCTCAGTGGCCAGTGTGAGAGGGTGACAGGGGGCAGGAGGAGGGTGCCCTGTGTGTCCTGACAGCACTGCACACACTTTCAGGCTCTCCAGCGACAAGAAAGACATGAAGCCAGCAACAATTCCAGTGGTGGGGTGCGGGCAGGGGGGAGTCACGTAAGACAAATCCTGGAGAAAGTCAGATTTATCCGCAAGTGCATCAGCGACTGGGGATTTGTAAACTGAACACATAAATTTGGGCTACAAGGACTAGTTCAAATTGCTCATTCCTTTGGGCCAGGTCCCAAGGGATCCTCCCAAGGTCACAGTTAATTAACGATGAGACCAAAACGCTGAAGGTCACACCCTGCCTCCCAGGAGCTCCTCAGCACAAGACCTTTAGGCGTTCTGCATTTGTTCCTCGTCCAGGAGATGGGGAACTCAACGGAAATGAAGCTGTGAAAGGTGTGAAAGGGGGAGTTTCTTGGATCTGAACATCCAAATTACTATCACTGTCCAAGGAACTCGCTGCAAACCCACCTGCACGAGCAGATGGGCTCTGTCCTCTAGGTACCAGACACACTGGAAGGATGCCAGTCCAGCCCCAAGGGCACTGTCACATGGCTCTGCTGGTGGCAGAAGAGATGGACAGCCCAGTCTACGGGCATTTGGGGAAAAACCCCCACCCTCCACCCTATCCTGGCCATTCTCTGGGAGGTGGGCTCAGCAGCATTTGCTGCTGGGCACCCATGCCCGCCTCCCCATCGCACTGTCCTGGAAGATGGAGCTTCTGGAGACAGAGAAATGCCTGAGAAGCTTTCCTTGCAAGCACAGTGGTTACAGTTCATACAGTGCTGTGCTGTAAACGTACTTTTTATATCAGTATAAAATCTTACCTAGCAGGGATGAGAGAAATCGGTCTGGGAGCAATGACCTTGTCAACTCTCAGAGTGCCTTCTTATGTTATCTACAATTTTGTGATTTTTTTTATAAGTCATGCCATTTTAAGAAAACCCGAGCTTGTTTATACAGCTGCCCCTTCTCACCCAGAGAACCCTTCAGAGAATGAAAAGGCTTCGTTTTTCAAATCTGACTCAACAAACTTCATTTTCCAGAAATTCTCAGGAACACTTCTGCATAAAATGAGGTATATTCATGCACAGAGCTGATGACAACTGGACAGTTTACATACAAAACAAAAAAGTCAGAATAAAAAAGCACGAGCAGGTTCTTTGGGTTATCTTCAGACATTGCCACATCTCAGGGACTTTTACAAGATAAAGCTTTAGTCCAGTGCCCTAAAAGTTGTTCAGCTTTGCTTCTCTCGGAAAATTGCATCCGAAAGTGACAGCAGGCTTATGTTTTGCTGAGAAAGCAGCATCTTGGCTTGTATGCTTCTGACATTAAGGGAAGAAGAAAGTCGGGAAGACAGGGCACGAGCCTGGCTGCTACACCCAGTCCTCACCCGGGAGGATCTTTGAACAAAGACCCTAGGACATCCCTGAAGCACATTTTGGTGAGGGATGGGAACCAGGAAATGATGGCTTGTCTCAAAGACAGAGGCTCACTTGCTTGTATTAAAAAACCGTCCTTTTAAAAACTGGAAAAGTTTAAACTTTCTAATGACTCTAATTATGGTCTATTTGGATCCAATTTTCCTAACTGGAAAGCTTTGACTTGAAGACATATAACAACTTAGTAAATCAGAAATCTTTTTGTTGATGGTAAATTCTGTCTTTTTTACCATTACTTAAAAGTTACTTAATCACATAACTCCCTGTCAGAGGTTAATCCCAAATTTCATTCAACTTCTTGGTCATGCTTAACTCTTCATCAAATACAAACAAAACTATTTTGTTTGCAGAAACATAAAATGAGGAAGCAGCATGGATTATATTACTGGATCCTCTGGGTAACTGGGGGATGTTTTCATAAATGTCTTCCTTCACAGGCCTTTTTTTCCCCTTTGGGGTCCAGCCTAACTAAAAATAAAATGCAGCTTTTACCTTCCAAACTACATAATTTAGCTAACGCAACTATTAATAATAATAATAAAAAGGACTCTGGACTAAAGTTAGCAAGATGTGATTCAGTGTTTAAAACTGAATCAACTATAAGACATATACATTTTATAAAGGACTTCCTGTGATAAATCATAATGGAAAAGAATATGAAAAGAACATATATATATATAGAAACTGGATCACTTTAACATACAGCAAAAAGTAACATTATAAATCAACTACACTTCAATAAAAAAATTTTTTTAAATAAAAATGCATAGATTAGGGAGTAACAATGAAATGAACCCCAGCAGACTCATCAATAAATCTAAGAAAAGAGAGATGACCAGCTCTTTAGAAATGCTCGCCAACACCCACCTCAGCTGAGTCTTCCTTTCCGTTCCATTTCCCTGTATGTTTACCACACATCTCTAGTGCCTTCAAGAGTGTGCCCTTTAGTGTCCTTTTGTAATTTATTCTGATTGGAGTGTCGTCGGTTTGCATGTTGGGTCGGCTTCAGGGGTCCAGGAGGGTGGCTCAGTTACACGTGCACACACACCCACTCTCCTCTAGATCCTTCCCCACACAAGCTGCTGCAGCACCGAGCAGAGCTCCCTGTGCCACACAGGGGTCCAGGAGGGTGGATCAGTTACACGTGCACACACTCACTCTCCTCTAGATCCTTCCCCACACAAGCTGCTGCAGCACCAAGCAGAGCTCCCTGTGCCGCCCGGCAGGTTTGTGATGGTCACCCATCTTACAGATGGTAGTGTGTGCAAGTCAGTCCCAGTCTCCCAACTTACCCCTTCCCAGCCTCCTTCTCCTTTAGTAACCATAAGCTTATTTTCTACATCTGTGACTATTTCTGTTATGCAAATAAGTTCATTTTCATCATTATTTTAGATTTCACATGAGTGACGTCATATGATACTTATTTTTCTCTGACTTCACTTAGTTTTTAAATGCTGACTAACAAGCATTTTGGAGAAGAAAATGGCAACCCACTCCAGTATTCTCGCTGAGAAACTCCTATGGACAGAGGAGTCTGCAGGGGTCCCAGTCCATGGCACCTGAAAAAGTCAGATACGACTGAGCACAAGCATTTATCTCGTCATGTAAAGAAAAGGCCAACTTGGCATTGTCAAAAAAAACTCGAGCTTCTCCAGGTGTTTACCGAAGCACACAGGGGTCCTGAGTGGGCAAGGCCGCAGGGTCTCCTGGGAAATCTGAGGCTCCTGGTTGGGTGGCGGCTTGTGTGGAGGGGCTGAGCATGGGCAGGGGCAGGACAGCTGGCCAGAAGACCTGGCGGGGTCTGTGTCTGTCACGTGACAGCTTTGAAGCTTAACCCGGACGACTTTCTGCTCTCAGCTCTGGGTCAGGTCAGAGCACGTCCACAAGCAGATACACATGTGCTCCCAGCTGATCCCGCAGGCAGGGATGGGGGTCAGGCCAAGCAGAGTTGCGACCTGGGGTCAGTTCACCAGCCTCCTCCATCATCTGTCGTCAGGGCAGGAGACTGGGCACTGGCCCTGAGCTCTGAGTGGGGACTGCCGCACCGGGTCTGTCCTCGTCACATCCCAGCGTGTCCCGTGGTTGCCCCAGCTCTGCCCGCCTTTGCTGTCACACTCCTTCCTGCCCTGCGTCTCTCTCCGGCCGGTGAGTTCTCTCGCTGCCAAGAGCGCACCCTGCAGACAAGTGGTGCGGGGCAGCCTTTGAGGCATGCAAGTCTGACAGATCCCGAGTGCTGCTCTGCGTGGAGCCTCCTCCTCCATCATCTGTCGTCAGGGCAGGAGACTGGGCACTGGCCCTGAGCTCTGAGTGGGGACTGCCGCACCGGGTCTGTCCTCGTCACATCCCAGCGTGTCCCGTGGTTGCCCCAGCTCTGCCCGCCTTTGCTGTCACACTCCTTCCTGCCCTGCGTCTCTCTCCGGCCGGTGAGTTCTCTCGCTGCCAAGAGCGCACCCTGCAGACAAGTGGTGCGGGGCAGCCTTTGAGGCATGCAAGTCTGACAGATCCCGAGTGCTGCTCTGCGTGGAGCCAGAGGCTCGCCTGGGGTCTGGCTCTGCGCTGGAGGTCACATCCTAGCAGCACGTGGAAGGCCTCCCCTCTGTGTGCTGTGAGCCCGCTCAGAGGCCCGGGCTCTGCGATCCACGTATGTTGTGCGTCGAGGCTGCCTCCTCGGCTGTGGGGAGGCACATGGTCTCGTCCCAGGGCCTGTGACTTCACAGGACGCGTGACCATCAGTGTGTCTAGACAAACTGTGCACTCAGGGCCCCTTCAGTCTGGACACTGACTGCCTCCAGTTTGGGGAATAAACATAGTATCTCGCGGATAATCCCTCTCCTTCATCCTCGCATCCTGGAATCCTAGTTGCGAATGTTTGGTCCACCTGGGTGGGTCTCTATTGTCTAATTTTCGTTCCTTTTCTCTCTCACATCCCTCCTGTCTTTTCTTCCTCCTTTCTCAGACATTTCCCCAGCTTTTGTTTCTGTTCCTAGTCTTTTCATTCCACGAACTCCTCATTTTCTGAATACCTTCCCCTTCTCCCAGCTCTTATATTTTTAGTTTTGCTTCCTGGATGCGCTGATTCTCATCTCTCTGACGACAGCGGTGCTGTTTCATGATTTCTCTTAGTGTGTCTGCTGCCTCTATGCTCTATTCTGGGGAGCTGTTCCTGCTTTTCCCTACCATCCCAGAGGGCAGTTATCCATGCGGGTTTGATCTCTTCCCATCCACATGGTTCTGAGCCGTGTGGAAGCTTGGAGCAGCAGAGAGCACTGGGCACCTGAGCCTTCCCATAGCTGCCTCTGTGTTGGAGAAACTCCTGGATTGTCATGGGTGGGGTTTTCTTCTTTAGGGGTATTTCATTTGCCCAGAGAGGAGCCCCAGCACCTCAGCCCAGCTGGCCTTCCCAGGGCTAGGGCAGTGGGTCGGGGGGCGGAGGCAGGTCTCAGGTCCTCAGAGTGACACGGTCCTTCTGTCTCCTGCTTCAAGTCCTTCCCTCACTCCCCAGACATTGAAGCAGACTTTCTTAGTTCACAAGACCCTGTTTCAGCAATTTTCATGGTGTTCCAAAACTAAAGACACAGGGAACAGTACTGTTTGCTAAGTAGTTCTTACCAAGAATGTAATAATATCTAGGTCTTAATAAGTTACTGTTTTTAAAAATACACATAAATTGAAGGAAAATATCAGTAGTTTACTCTTAAGTCACCATGATCACTCATGTGTGTATGAGTGTGTGAGTGTATGTGTGTACGTGTGCTCAGCCCTGGACCATGGCACATCTTCTCCTGGAGTCATGCTGGACCAGTCACCCTCCTCTCACGTCCACACTGGACTCCCCATCCTCCTCTCATGGAGCCCCCACCCTCCTCTCACGTCCACACTGGACCCCCCACTCTCCTTTCATGCTCCACAATGGTTTGCATCTGGGACTTGG
>SJYC01050646.1:0-52300 GCA_006408675.1 Madoqua kirkii | reverse complement strand
ATATTGTAAATCACCTGCTGTCCAGTAAAGATTTAAAAGAAAGTGGAAGGCATCAGATCCACTCCAGTCTCCCCTCAGGGTTCGCTGAGCATCCCTCATGGTTGGGTCCGAACTGGCTCACATTCTGCCCCTCAGGCCCTCTGCTAGGGTATGAGAGCTTCGGGACTAGCTGCAGCCTTTCTGACCAGGAGTCTCCACCTTCTCCAAGGAGGGCCCAGAGCCAAGTCTGGCTCCTAAGAGACGCAACCGTGGTGAAGCAGAGACATATCATTCCCACCCTTCAGCAAAAAGACTGAAGCCTGGGAGAAACACTGAGACAGTGTCCTTCAGGAGGACCTGCTAGGAAACACGTGACAGAAATCGCAGCATCTCTTTCGACATCAGTTTTGTCTGTGAGAAGACAGGCAAGAATGAGAAGGGTGAGGCAGAGGACAGGAGACCCAGACGCTGGAGCACAAGGCTCTGATGAGGCCAGGGATGTGTGAGTGAGACACCGCAGGCTGAGACGCTGTTATCCTGCTGCAGCAGAGGAAGTGCTCACGGCCCAGGGCACACACACAGAGACCCTGGGGTCACTCTGCTGACCCTCAGGACACACAGAGACCCTGGGGTCATCTGCTGACCCCAGGACACACACACATAGAGACCCTGAGGTCATTCTGGTGACACCTCACCCTGGGGTCACTCTGCTGACACTTTAGGGAGCACAGAGACCCTGGGGTCACTCTGCTGACCCTCAGAACATACACACAGACCCTGGGGTCACTCTGCTGACACCTTTGGGCTGCTCTCCCAGGAGACGCATCCCCAGGCTGCAGTCTAGCTGGTGGTGTCTGCTGTTTAGGAGAAAAGTGGCACAACTTAGCAGCATGCTTTTTCGTCTCTAGCTAAGTTTGCCTTCGCTGAGCATAAAAGGCCATGGTTTTAAAAGCCTTAAGTCACTGAGCCCAATCTCCTTGTCTGAAAGGAACTTAATGTTTCACTAATAAAACAACTGGACGTAAAATGCAGTGTGCAGACCCCACAATAAAGAAGATATTGTCTGTAAGGGGGTTTCACATTTCCAGGGAACTGCAAAAACATTGTTCTGCATGTGGTTTAAAACGGAAACAAAGAACTACTGAAACTGCAGATACATTAGCAGAGAGAAAAAAAGAAAAAGCTTCTTACCAGGTTCAGCTGTGGATCGAGGTTCTGTTCCCCACATGAGAAAAAAAGAAATCAAAACAGAGCATTAGAGGCAGTTTCCGTTCACACTGAACATGCCCAGCCTTTACTGTGACCTTGTCTAGGACATGTCTGCAGAAACACTGCAGTCAAGTCCCATCTACAAGAAAGAGGGATGGCAGGTCAATTTATATTCCCATAAATAAACCAAAATTCCCTTAACAGCTCACACTAGCCAGGTTTCAACTGCAGTCCATAGAAGGCTCAGAGCCTCCTAAGATGACTGGCCAACTTTGAATTCAAATGTGGATTTGCGATTTTGAGGAAGAAGAAAACAAAACCTGAGTCAGGGCATGTGAGCGCCCACAGCCAGCAGGATGGCTATAATGTGCTGGAGCCCATGTCCCCTCACTTGGAGATCACAAGTCTATGCACCTCACACCACTGTCCATAAACAGATACACGACCAGGCCTCCTGTACAGCACAGGGTCCTCTACCCCATACTCTGTAGTGACCTATTTGGAGCAAGAGTCCAAAAGAGGATGGATGGATGGACGCTGTGCTTAGTCAATCAGTTGTGTCCGACTCTTTGCAACCCCATGGACTGTAGCCCGCCAGGCTCCTCTGTCCTTGGGATTCTCCAGGCAAGAATACTGGAGCGGGTAGCCTACCCATTCTCCAGGGGATCTTCCCAACCCAGGAATCAAACTGGGGTCTGCTACATGGCAGGCAGATTCTTTGAATTCTGAGCCACCAGGAAAGCTCAGATGTGTGTATATGTATAGCTAAATCACTTCGCCGTACACTTGAAACTAATTCAGTATTGTTAATCAACTATATTTTAATAAAAATAAAAATTAAAAAATATCTAGAGAGGTGGGCTTGAGTGGGAGGTTCAAGAGGGAGGAATAAAAAAATAATTTAAAAGTAATAAAATTCCCCCCAAAAAAGGAAACAAAGAAGAAATCCATGCATGTCAGTGACTAAACCCTTCCTGGTTCTCCTGGACTGGAGACAAGGGCCTGGTCAGACCCGAGGGTGGTGTTGTGGGCAGTATGGTGAGGGGGTCCCTCTCCTTACTTTTCTGCAAGATCCGGAAGTCCGGTGAGTCCTGGATCTCACTGCCTTGTCGGAACCAGCAGACCTGCAGCGGGGGCGTGCCACGCACACGGCACTCCAGTACAACCACCTGGCCCTCAGATGCACAAATGTTCTGCAGCTCCTGAAACACCGGGACACACCCGTCAGGCCTGGGCTCACACAGCCACACAACACGGTTTCATGACACAGAGGAACACTTCCCAAGCTCAGAGGAGCAAGCACAGGGTGTGCACCATGCACATGAGCCCCTCCGCAGGTCAGGAGAGCGCTGTGTCTCCGGTGATGAAGTGCGGGAGGTCCCGGGGCCCGCCCCGCAGGGCATGGGCTCCACCACCCATGGAGCTTCTCAGTGTCGGCGTGATCTGTCTTTATCTACATGCGGATGCGCTGGTGCAGTGCACCCACGCTCCATCTGGGGGACCAGACAGGAAGGGGAGGAGATGCCACGTGTCCACCAGAGGAGCTCGCCAGGCTCCTCTGTCCATGGGATTCTCCAGACAAGAATACTGGAGTGGGTCGCCTACTCCTCTCCAGGGGATCTCCTCAACCCAGGGACTGAACCTGGGTCTCCCATCTGTGCCCCAAGCTCCGACCTTCCCCCAGGACCCGCCTCTGTCCACCAGCATCCTGGGGCAGCCATATCAGAAGGAGGGCTGGCATTTCTTCATCTGCAGGTTCTTTTGTGTTTTTAATACTTAAATTTGTTTTTAACTGAAGGATAATTGCTTTACAATATTGTGTTGGTTTCTGCCAAATAGCAACATGAGTCAACCGTAGGTATAGATATATCCCCTCCCTCTTGAACCCTCCTCCCACCTGCCTCCCCATCCCACCCTGCTAGCTTGCCACAGAGCCCTGGTTTGAGTTCCTTGAGTCACACAGCAAATCTCCCACTGGAGATCCATTTTACCTATGGTAGTGTATATGTTCCTACACTACTCTCTCCACTCATCTGACCCTCTCCTTTCTCCCAGACCTGCTCCTGGGTCTGTAAGTCTGTTCTCTATGTCCGTGTCTCCACTGCAGCCCCACAGATAGGTGCACCAGTACCTCTTTCCAGATTCTATTCACTTGCAGGTTCTGAATGAAATAAAATGGGAGCACTTCCCCCACCTGACCTTCCTTGCCTCCTCCCTCTGACCAGCACTGTCACCCTGGTGCTCCACCCCCTTCAGCTCCAGACCAATAAACTTTTACAGCCCAACAGAAACCAGAAATGAGTGTGGCTTCATAGATACAAAGAGCTGAAGCTTGTAAACCAGCTACTGAAAACCAAAGGAATAACTGGCTCTTTCAGGTGCCTCCCCTTGCCTTCTTCCTCTGGCCGTGGGCCCACTGAAACCTTCCACTACCTACGTGTGTGCCCACAGGGCATCGCATCTGATAAAGGACATGCACAGCTCTTGAAGGAAGTCAGAGTCAATAAATGATTTTGCATTGAACCAAAGCAAACAAATTCACATTAGGAAGTATGCTTTTTTTTTTCCTGTTTCCATTTTTGCTTTTTATTTTACATTTGCCTCAAGAGATGGCCAATGGAATGCTGGGGAAAACAGATCCTGTAGCAACTGGCCTGCAGTGCATGTGCTCTGGCCCCGTGGAAACTCTGGAAGTCCACAACATGAGCAGAAGCAGGAAAGTCTAATATACTCAGTGAGAATTTTGGTGCCAAAGGCCTTTTTTGTAAACGAAAAGGTGAATATTATTACCTACTTCTGAGTCCATTCTCTTTTCATTCTTAGTTTTAAATGTAGAAAAGATTTTGGTTTTAAATGGACTTCCACTTTCTGATTAGTCCAGAGAACAGTATTTTGCAGATCAGCAGGGAAGATGTGGCCTTCGGGGTCCAGCTAGTGAGGATGGAGTCATTGGTGTCCCCAGTGTGTCCAGGGAGCATTCACAGCACATCACAGATGCTTCACAAATACTCTTCCATGTAAGCTTCCAGACACCTAGGGGCCTCTAGTTTGCTCCTAGGATTGTGCATAGGATTGTTCACACTGGAAAATCACAAAGGTAGGACTTGGGTAGAAACCAGGCACGTCTCACACACAGGTCTCTGTAGTTTTCCAAGGCCAGCCACACGGCTCCTCCTGAGTGAGCTTCTTCTCCTGACCAAAGGCACATTAGCACAGCTGACGTCGGAAGGCTGGGCTGGGGCCCTGGGGGTTTGAGGTCCATAGGAGGGCATCGCGTGCTGTCGGGTCCACCTGGTACCACGTCTCCCTGCAAGGTCCATGGCTACAGGGAAAAACACCACAGGGGCAGCCGCTCTCCTGGCCCCGAGCGTGCTCCTGGGGCCCATGAGCTGCTGTCCCCACCAGGTCGGCGGCCCCTGCTTCAGCCCCAGGGACCCCCACCAGAGGCGTGGGGGGACACAGATGGAGGTGCCCAAGGACTGGCAGAGCCCATGCCCTTGAAGGAAGGAGCAGGGCAGGGAGGGGCACTGCCCCTAGGGGAAGGGTGCTGCAGGCACCTGCGAGGAGGGAGAGGCCCACACTGCAGGCGGGGACAGCCACTCTGCTGTTTGCAAGTTAAACACTCAAGCTTTAGAAAAATGTGGACTCCTGGGTTCCTTTTCTACTAGGCTCCGAGCACACCTCCTGGCTTCCTTTGGGGTGAAGGGGACACTGTGCTGGGGTCTCTGCCCCAGGAGCTGGGCTGCGCTACTGGGACAAGGATGGGTGGGTGCTCTTGGGGCCTCATCTGTCTGTCTGTCCAGGCTTGAGCCAGCCCTGCCATCCTGGCGCTCTGCTCTAGGGAGTCCTGACATCTTAGATCCTAACATCATCTCAGCCTGCTCCTGCAGGATGACCCTGGCTGCTCTCAGCCACTTTCTAAACCACAGAAGATTTAGAATCAGACTGCCAAGTTCAACAACAAACGTCAGTAAAAACGAGGATGTGTTGGAATTTGAGCTATATTACACTGAACTTAGAGACTGGCGGGGGGGGGCATGACTTCTGACAGTATGCTGGTACACAGACATGGGGCACCTCTTCAACTGTGCCTTTTAAATATCTTTCAGTCCAAAAATGATACAAGTGAACTTACATACAAGACAGAAACAGACCCACACTTAGAAAACAAACTTTACTGTTACCAAAGAGGAAGGAGGGGAATAAATTAGGAGATTGGGACTGATGTGTACAGACTACGGTCTATATAAAATAGATAACCAGCAAGAAGCTACTGTATTACACAGGGAACTCTACTCAATATTTTTTAAAACTCTATAAGGAGAAAGAATCTGAAAAAAAAGTACATGCATAACTGAATCACTTTGTGTACATCCGAAACTAACACAGCTCTATAAATCAACTCAACTCCAATTATAACACTTATAATTTTCTCAGAGAAGTGGGGAGGAGACAGGGTGGGGAGGAGAAACATCCCGTGGGACCATTTCTGAGCTTAGCTGACCATCATGCCTGGCGATGCAAAACACCCACTGAGACAAACTGAAAATCTGTCCATTGTGTTTTAAACCATCTACAAACTTTGCGGGTTTCCCAGGTTCCCATCCATCATCCTGTCTTCTCCTATGCACTGTGTGGTTTTCCCAGTCTATTCTATCAGGCCCACCTATTCTCAGACATTTATATGATTATGGTCACACAGCATCTGTGCCCTGAGTATCTGTTTAGCCCCATGGGTAACCTCAATAAAAATTTGCTCATCACTCGTTTTAATGTTTAAAGACTACACATGAGGCCACAGGGGGATGGAATCAAAGGCCCAGGGAAAACTCAGGACGAGACGTGCAGGTGCCTAACCTTGGTGAAGACAGGCGGGAGGCAGGCGGCAGCGGATCCATCCGGCCGGCAGAGGAACAAGGTGGGGCTGGGGGCCTGGAGGACAGAGACACGTGGGTCAGACTCAGAACACACCAACCATGGAAAGACGGGCCCACACAGGCGACCACATGGCCACCGGCAGGGCTAACCATTTGCAGCACACCTGCCAGTGCCTACACAGCAAACACTAAACAGTCCACTGGTTCACAGCATGGTTTCTGCAAATCCCACTCTGCTTTGGGGGTTGACAGGGAGTTTCTACTACACATGCCACCTCGAGTGACTTCTACTGCTTGACTCTTTACTCGTGTCTCATCTCAGATGTGCTTTCTCTACAGTTCGCATACCCAACATACCACAGAGTACATAAGTAAGAGCTAGTCGCTCAGTCACATCCGGCTCTTTTGCGACCCCATGGACTGTAGTCTGCCAGGCTCCTCTATCCATGGAACTCTCCAGGCAAGAGTACTGGAGTGGGCTGCCATTCCCTTCTCCAGGGGATCTTCCCAACCCAGGGATCGAACCCTGGTTTCCCTGCACTGCAGGCAGATTCTTTACCACTGAGCCACCAGGGGAGCCCTGTAATTTGTAAAACGCCCACGGGCGCTGTGGCTGGAGGGTACACTGATGTTCGTTAGACACACTTATGACTCAAGAATGACCTACGTTGCCAAGAGTCTTGGCTTTACAGATGCCCATCACTACACCAAGGCTAAGTATCACATTTGATTTAGAGACATCTAGATTCTAATTTTTTACTTTAAAAAAGCTTCAGGTCTTCTGTGTTTGCAAAATGAATTCACTACAATGACCCAGTCGTGGGTACTGTTGTTCTTCTTGGATAAAGCAGTCTTACAATGAAATGAAAGCAGGATGAAAATGCATAGTGAAGTGAAGGAATCTGAATATTCCTATATTATCTGTTAAGCTCTCAGAGGACAGGTGGACTTCTGAGCTCTATCAGGTGGACTTTGGGGATAAGGTGGACTTTTCTCATTTTCTGTTTTGTTTCAAATGAGCTAACGAATTTGGCTACATGGAAGATGGCACGTATGTGAGGAAGAATCAAGCAGTAACAGCCAAGACAGATACCACTTTATCAGAGGATTAGCTGCGAGAAAAAGAAATTCCCAAAGGAAATGCAAATGTTGATTAATCAGTGGTGTGTCTCAGATTAAAAATTATTTTTAGTGCATTAGAAGGAAGAACTTACCATTGTCTTTTCTCCCAGCAGTGTGTCCACTGAGGAGCTATTTCAAGGGCGGACTAGTTGGGGTCTTTATGCTAAAGAGTCTGATTCCCCCTGGGCTCTGGATAAGGCTCACCTGCTGAACAGGAACTGACAGAGGCTGGATCACAGCTGTGGTCACTCCTGACTTTGGAGATGATGATCCAATGGTCAGGGACACGGAAGTGGTTTTCTTCTGAGCTCTGGAAAGCAAGGAGTGAAGTCTTGGGTCACAATGTCCTAAGCAGGAATTTTCTCTGAACATTTCCACAGAACAGGCCAGTTTCTTTATGTTTGCTCAGTCTGCTTCAACTGTAACTGCTTCAGACATGGGGACCCACAACCCATAGTTCGAACAGTGGTGCTCAGTGTGTATTCAGACGGCCCCCACAGTCATCAGCAAAATAAACAACAGATGAGTGTAGCTCATGAACTATGTATCTCAGCTCTTATTAGAAAGCAGAAAGTATTGAACTGGAAAATCCTAAGAGAAAAGATAATACTTAGAAAAACCCAGTCTATAGCAGGAAGCAGATACGTTTAGGAAATGTTTAGGACTGGGCTTCTATATTTAATTCAAAGTTCTGGTGGTTGGTTTTCAGGACAGCAACTGTTCTTCATTCCAGTTAAGCACTGTGTACAGTTGAGAATGTCTTGGACTGTGGTCTTTTCTTAGTGCATAAAAGTTAAGAGCTGTTCCTAGGCCCAATTTTGCTGAGTCACAGGCTATGTAATCTCAAGCATGTCATGTAACTTCACTAAACTTGAGATCCTTGTCTGAATGCACAGGTAGCAGAGTGTGTGATCTTATTAAGAGCCCTTTAACACAAATGCTCAGTTAGCACTCAGTCATGTCTCTTTGCCACCCTATGGACTGTAGCCCACCAGGCTCCTCTGTCCACAGGATTCTCCAGGCAAGAATACTGGAGTGGGTTGCCATGCCCTCCTCCAGGGGATCTTCCCAACCCAGGGATCACATCCGTGTCTCCTGCATTGGCAGGCAGATTCTTTACCACTCAGCCACTAGGGAAGCCCCCTTTAACATGAATAGTCGGTGATAATTTGATGCTGAATGGCTGTGATTGTTATGTATATACTAGTAAATCAAACAAATTTATTAGCACAGTCTCAAATTCATGGAGTTTTATACAAAATCTTGCTAGATTTTATCTTTGCAAAATAAGATCCTAAATATTACTAATAATCCCTATGTCTTTGTAGGGAGAATTAAATTTTGAGATTTTCATGACATGACCTAAGTGGAGATACACTTTATCCAAATGGAAATCCCTTTCTAGCCTAGTTAGGTATTTTCTAATTTATGTGATAAGTTGTTTGTCATTTACATTTTAGTAATGATTTAAGTAATTTTCTCTAAATGTGACTGCTTCTTCTACAAATTTATAAGCAGTCAGTTGTCACTGGGACTAACGTGGATGGTTAGATTTTGGGACACGGATGATGAAATGCAGAAAGTCAAAAACTACGTTCCAGGTTCAAGCATCTGATCTCTGACTGACATCAGCTGACCTCTGCCTTCAGTGCACAACACAAGTGGCATCACTGAGCACAAGCCTGCTGACATCTTCTACTTAAACTGGACATCTTCTACTTAAACTGACGGGATCGTACACACTTACTGTGGCATGGCTCCAGGTTTCGATCTGAAAGCTAAACTTTCACTGTCAGAATCTGTTGAACTGGCACCTGAGTGAAAAAAAAAATAATAAAGATGTAGGTCTATAACCTATTAACAAATAACAAAGATCTATATCCGCTTCCAAGGGTAATATTCTTCATTCAGACAGTAACATACAGTCTTACTTTGAAATAGAGAATGTTTCATCCATTTTTACTTAGGCTGTTTTTTCAGATAATCAGTTTAAAAAAGAAATATTGAAAAAGTTTTCTTCAAATCAGTATGTGTTTAGTGTCAGATTTTTATTAGTTTCATTTTTGTCCCTTTGGGTATTGTAACCATACTTTTAAATGGCTTAAAAACTATGGAATCAATGTGTGTGTGTCTGTGTGTAAAGACAGCCATGGTCTTAAACTTCAGCTCTTTCCAGAGTGCTCAGTGTGTATTCAGACGGCCCCCACAGTCATCAGCAAAATAAACAACAGATGAGTGTAGCTCATGAACTATGTATCTCAGCTCTTATTAGAAAGCAGAAAGTATTGAACTGGAAAATCCTAAGAGAAAAGATAATACTTAGAAAAACCCAGTCTATAGCAGGAAGCAGATACGTTTAGGAAATGTTTAGGACTGGGCTTCTATATTTAATTCAAAGTTCTGGTGGTTGGTTTTCAGGACAGCAACTGTTCTTCATTCCAATTAAGCACTGTGTACAGTTGAGAATGTCTTGGACTGTGGTCTTTTCTTAGTGCATAAAAGTTAAGAGCTGTTCCTAGGCCCAATTTTGCTGAGTCACAGGCTATGTAATCTCAAGCATGTCATGTAACTTCACTAAACTTGAGATCCTTGTCTGAATGCACAGGTAGCAGAGTGTGTGATCTTATTAAGAGCCCTTTAACACAAATGCTCAGTTAGCACTCAGTCATGTCTCTTTGCCACCCTATGGACTGTAGCCCACCAGGCTCCTCTGTCCACAGGATTCTCCAGGCAAGAATACTGGAGTGGGTTGCCATGCCCTCCTCCAGGGGATCTTCCCAACCCAGGGATCACATCCGTGTCTCCTGCATTGGCAGGCAGATTCTTTACCACTCAGCCACTAGGGAAGCCCCCTTTAACATGAATAGTCGGTGATAATTTGATGCTGAATGGCTGTGATTGTTATGTATATACTAGTAAATCAAACAAATTTATTAGCACAGTCTCAAATTCATGGAGTTTTATACAAAATCTTGCTAGATTTTATCTTTGCAAAATAAGATCCTAAATATTACTAATAATCCCTATGTCTTTGTAGGGAGAATTAAATTTTGAGATTTTCATGACATGACCTAAGTGGAGATACACTTTATCCAAATGGAAATCCCTTTCTAGCCTAGTTAGGTATTTTCTAATTTATGTGATAAGTTGTTTGTCATTTACATTTTAGTAATGATTTAAGTAATTTTCTCTAAATGTGACTGCTTCTTCTACAAATTTATAAGCAGTCAGTTGTCACTGGGACTAACGTGGATGGTTAGATTTTGGGACACGGATGATGAAATGCAGAAAGTCAAAAACTACGTTCCAGGTTCAAGCATCTGATCTCTGACTGACATCAGCTGACCTCTGCCTTCAGTGCACAACACAAGTGGCATCACTGAGCACAAGCCTGCTGACATCTTCTACTTAAACTGGACATCTTCTACTTAAACTGACGGGATCGTACACACTTACTGTGGCATGGCTCCAGGTTTCGATCTGAAAGCTAAACTTTCACTGTCAGAATCTGTTGAACTGGCACCTGAGTGAAAAAAAAAATAATAAAGATGTAGGTCTATAACCTATTAACAAATAACAAAGATCTATATCCGCTTCCAAGGGTAATATTCTTCATTCAGACAGTAACATACAGTCTTACTTTGAAATAGAGAATGTTTCATCCATTTTTACTTAGGCTGTTTTTTCAGATAATCAGTTTAAAAAAGAAATATTGAAAAAGTTTTCTTCAAATCAGTATGTGTTTAGTGTCAGATTTATTATTAGTTTCATTTTTGTCCCTTTGGGTATTGTAACCATACTTTTAAATGGCTTAAAAACTATGGAATCAATGTGTGTGTGTCTGTGTGTAAAGACAGCCATGGTCTTAAACTTCAGCTCTTTCCAGAGGATCGCACAGTAGCAGTAGCAATGTGCGTCCTCAGTCGTGTCCGACTCTTTTGCACCATCATGGACTGTAGCCCACCAGGCTTCTCTGTCCATGGGATTCTCCAGGCAAGAACACTGGAGTGGGCTGCCACTTCCTCCTCCAGGGAATCTTTCCACCGCAGGGGTTGGACCTGTGTGTCTTGTATCTCATGCATTGGCAGGAGGATTCGTTACCACTGTGTCAGCTAGAAGCCCAGATTACACGGTGTGGATTATCAGTACCTTCACTCATTGATGAGGAGATGCTTTCTGAAATCTGATCAGTTGGAACTTGACTGTGGCTTCACTCTTAAATGGGGGAGGGGGTCTCTAAATTTGGATCATATCCTCCAAAGTTCATTCGCTTCATTGCTGTGTTTAAAATTAAGGGTCACCTTGTTGGGTTTTCAGGCCAAAAAGCAGATTGTACTCGTACTTACATTTTAATGCTCATGTATTTTGTGACAAGAGATTTTAGGTGACATTTAGAATTAACTGTGATGGTTAGAAGTACATTCTTGATAATTCCTTTATGAGACATATTTAACATGGGTTATTTAAATTATCTATTTAGAATATCTTAAAGTAAAATAATATATGCTTATAGAAAAGTAAAGCAGAAGGCAGAAGGAGAAGGAGGTGAAAGAGGATGAGATGGTTAGATGGCATCATTGACTCCATGGTCGTGAATCTGAGCAAGCTTTGGGAGACAGTGAAGGACAGGGGAGCCTGGGGTCCTGCAGTCCATGGGTTTGCAAAGAATTGGACACAGCTGAGTGACTGAACAACACAACAGGAAAGTAACCAAGCAGCACAGAATTGTGTGACATCAGAGTGCACATGAGTACATCTCGTCCCTGACGCCATCCTGCATATCCTAACAGTCTGGCTGTAACTTTCAGATAAACTGAGTGTATTAACAAGCGTACAGTGGACCGCCCTGTAACCAGTGGGGGATACATTCCAAAACTCCAAAACCATGCACAGCACCAAACCCTGTCAATGGCATTTTTCCTATACAGACATACCTAAGATAAAGTGTAGTTTGCAATTTGGGCACAGTAAGAGTTGAACACAATAACTAATGGTAAAACAGAACAACTGTAACAATGTAATTATATTACAGTTATAATAATGACAAAGGCATATGACTATGATATCTCTCTCTCTTAGAATATCTTATTGTATAAATTTAATGCCTTCACACACTGGTGTAAATTTTAGCAAAACAATGTGGATTTCTTCTGCCTTCTTCACTGCTTTATGGATCGAAGGGTCATTCTCACCATCCATCCAGGCAACCTCAGCATATGGTTTTCTCCCCTTTTCTCACTAGCTCTCACCTTTCACTTAAAGGAACCCTGTGTGGCTTCCCTGTGGCATGCCCAAAACGCCAGCATCACTCCCCTGGTGCTGTGGGGCCATTTTTAGTACAATCATGGTCACTAAACATAAGCCCTGGGCCCTCAGTCTGACAAGCTCAGTGACTGACAGACGGAACAGGGATACCTCATGGCTCAGGGGCTAAAGCTGAGGTGAACAATCTCCTCAACACTGTTCAGATGGTGCAAAATTCAACAGTGGTCAACTGTTTACTTCTGGAACTTTCTGTTTAATATTTTCACAATGCAGTTTTCACTTTCCCTGATGAGGGGAGACTGTATATCTGTGCACATATTTGCACAAACAGAATCACACTGCATGTGTCTCTGCAGCTGGCTGTCTACCTGCAGACAGCAGCTTCTCAGCTGTTACTGAAGGTGAGTGCCCTGCTCAGGTAACTATGGGTGTTCACTGTTCTGCACCTACTGAAGCCCTCGCTCCAGAGCCAATGCTCTGCGACAAGAGCAACCGCCACAGTGAGAAGCCGCCACAGTGAGAAGCCGCCACAACCACCACAACCACCACAGCCACCACAGTGAGAAGCTAGAGAGGAGCCCCCACTCACCACAGCGAGAGAAAAGCCCGTGCAGCAACTCAGGTCTGCCAAAAATGCGTTATAAACAAATTACTATTAAAAAAAAAAAAACAGACAAGCCTTTGGAGTTTTTTAAAAGAAAAAATCATGAACACAAAAACCAGAAGCAATTATTGAAGGACCCCGCTTCATCCAATGTGTCTGCACTGAGAGAGTCACCCTTACTGGTTAACCGCACTGCTCAAACTCAGAAGCCCTTTCCTGCTGGCGAGGAGCTGATCCTGCCTGCTGCTAAGGACATCTGTCCTGAACTTTCGGGAGACACTACAGCTCAGGTGGCGCGTGTTCCTCCTTGGCCAGCACGGTAACTAGACGAGCTGATGAAATGGCAGAGGGTGCTGGGGCAGGTGGCGGGGGGTGAGTGAATCCCCATGGAACGCAGTCCAGGCTGACGAGTCTGCTGACGTGGGCAACAGACAGCAGAGCTTGTTTTTGGGTTACATGTTTTCCAGGAGGATGTACAAGTGGACAGGCTCCCTGCACTTTTGTTGCCAGCCAGCCCCACAGCTGATGAACTGTTAAGTCTAGGGATGACTATGTATCAGGAAACGGAGTGGGTCACTGCGTCAGTATACACTGTATCGGCATATACACGGATGGAGTGGCTGCCGAGACTGGAAGGCTTTCTGGTTTCACTACTCGCTCAAAGACTTTGCTTCTGGATATGTCTACCTCCTGTGTCATCCATAGAGAACCAAATGCTGGCTAGCCAGATAATGTCACCCGAACATAACAATGCTTTGCAGGATGTGATTAAAATGACCAACCGCACTAAATTACATGCCCTTAACTCACATCTGTTGGCACAGCCCTGTGAGGAGATGAATGCCGAGCACACACATCTGCTCCTGTACACAGAAGGGAGAGGGCTTTCTAAAGGCAGGCCCCTGGCCAGTCTCTGAGTTATGAAGAGCCACTTAAGAGACTTCTTTTAAAAAACTGTCACTGCTGGCAGCACATACCTGTGACACAGAGCGGGTCGCAAACCTTGTTCACTTGTGTGATATATTCAACCTGTTCAATGAACTCATTCTGTCGCTTCAGTATGCTCAAGTTGGCAGATAAAGTAGCTATGTTCAGAACAAATGGGAATCACGAGGGCAACAAGTGAGGATTGGGAGTTTGGGCAATTCAAACATTAGCAGAGATTCTGAAAGAGACTGAGCCACAGCCTTCTTTCTCCCAGCTAGAGCATGATCACCTATCTCAGCCTTTCAAAGGAGTTTGAGCATTAACTTTCCAACCACAAAAGACCTGGGAGCTGGGAAGGAACGGACCCATGACCGATCTGTGAACAGGCCAGGTGAGTCAACTTTATCCATGCTGGAAGATCAACTGCTTGAGATTGCAAATGATGGTGGCCTTAAGAGTACATCTGATACAACTTCAAATCTCCAGCCATTCTGGATTATAGTGAAGGTGTAATATGCTGAGGTTTCTACAAAAGTACCGAAAAGCCTGCTTCCATTTCCAACATCCCATCTTTGTGAAGCAGGGTTTTCTGACAGCAACCAAAACGAGATGATGGAGTAGACTGGACATGAGAACACACTCTGGGTGTTCCTATCACTCCTATTGCCCCCAGACGGGACCATCCAATTGCAGGAAAACAAGCTCAGGGTTCCCACCGATTCTGCACTATGGTGAGCTGTATGATTATTTCATTAGATATCACAATGTAATACTAACAAGGAAATAAAGTGCACAATAAATGTAATGCACTTGAATCATCCCAAAACCACCCCCACCCCTGACCCTCAGAAAACTGTCTTCCACAATATAGATCCCTGGTGCCAAAAACATCAGGGACTTGAGCATCCCAGGCACCACCATGAAACTGTTGACAGCAGCTCCTCACCGCCCACACACTGCTGGGGGAGTCCGTTTCCTTCTCCCTTCCCAGACTTGCTCCCCTGGCACCATACTCTGTCTCCCTCTGCAGGGTCTGTTTTCTCTCTTGGATTATTTTCACAGCAGGGAAAGGAAGTCTTTCGCACAGACTCTAGTAAGTCTGCTATGAAAAGCAACAAGCAAACAGACTGCAAAAAGCATCCTGACCCTGTTCTCTGTCCAAATTCCAGCCCCTGCCCTGTGGCATCTGGGCAGGACTTCCGGGCACCACCCATGCATCCTCACGTTTCCTTCCATGTCCGAGGACCTCGGTGCACCGGTCCCTCCAGTGCTCACGGCCCCTCTTGTTGAAATCGCCATCAGCACCTGTAGCTGTGTGTCCTCGTCCTTTGCGAGAGACCTCCTGCAGTGGGGGCCTGAGTCAGCCAGCTCTCCCTCCCTGCCTCCTCAAACACTGACCTGCTCCACCCGCCCAGGCCCCCGCTTTGCTCCCTGGCCAGCACCTCCTTGCCCTGGTGCACCCAGGTCGGGGGGCTCATCCTCGGCTCAGACGGTCCCTCTGGTCCTATGCCCTGGTCCACCATCTACCTCCTGAAGATTCCAGGACATGTCCTCACCCCGAGCAGTAACTATACCCACATATTCCCCTGCCCACCTGTGTCCACTCGGCTATCTAGATGGCCATGCACATAGGTCACCCACTCCCCTCTGTGCCCAACTCCCCATCTTCCTGTCTCACTGATGGGCCACATCGTCCACACCAATGGAGAAGCCAAAACCCCTGGGTCTGCTGGTTGCCGTGACCCCTCAGCCCGCACCTGCCCCACCATGTGGCTGTGGAGTCTGACCGCCTCTCCCTCTGTCTACACAGCATGCTTCCCCAGTACCACCATCTTTCCTCAGGCCTGCTGCAGCATGCATCTTATTGGCCTCCCGATTACAAGCCAAACTTCAGTTTAAAAACAAAAATTGGGTACTCTGGCTTTTCACTGTAAACCTTCACTAGTGATGATTTTATGTAGAGTAACGGCCAGCTTGCCGATGGCGCCCACAAGGGCCCGCATCCCGTGTGAGCTGGTCACCACCCAGCTGCCCCCTCTGCTCCAGGACACACTCGTTGCTCCTGCGGTGACACCCCCACCCATGCCCCCACATCTGGAGCACCTTTCCCTCGGCCTTCCCAACACTTTCTCTCAGAGTGCAGATGCCACCCCTCAGAAAGACCTCCCGACTTCCCACCACCACCTCTGCTCTCTTCCAGGCTTGCTGGGGGCAGGCCCTTCCCCTCCTGGAGCATTCCTGAGCAAGGGCAGAGGCCTAGCCTGTCCAGCAAGGGTCCCCACCCAGCACCCTGACCTCTGCCTTTCCTCCAGGGGCCTCTCAGGGAGCACACGGCCAGTGCCCCAAAGCTGAGTGATGTCCTGAGATGTTCCAGATGCATATCCGAGGCCTGTGCTGGGTGGGCTGATGACCAAGTGGCCCCAAGATCCTGAGTTCACCTGTGTCTTCCTCTGTGGCTGCTAAGAAGGGGTCACACTGCCTGGGTCTAGTTCTGGAGGCTCAGGTAAGTGTCTATATGTGTGTGTGTGTGTGTGTCTGTGAGAGACAGTGTGTATGTGTTTCTGTGTGTATGTGAGAGACAGAGTGTGTGTGAGGTCTGGAGCTCTACAAGTCTCCCTAAGCTGCAGTTTCCCCAGCCACAGAAGGGGGTGATTTTCCTAAACACTAAATGAGATAATCCATGTAAAAATGAAGACCAGTGCCTGGGTTCTCACCTAACACAAGGAGAAAAAGTTCATCACTGTTCTTAAGCTGAAATTTTGTCAGTACCATTCTAAAATTTTCTCAGTACCATTCTAAAATTTGATGCACAAGACAGTGAGATTCAGACAGTTTCCAACCAGTAGGCCATTACACTTTTAGGGATGGTTTTGTTGAGGTTTCTGAATCTATAAAAAATTTCCTAGACTCTGGTAACTGGCCCGATACTGTACACAGAAAGCAATAGCAACAAGGTTCAGGAAACCACAGAGACGCCCCAAGTCTCATGGAGTAAGGAACGCAGAACCATCCTTTCCATTCAGTCATAAGAGGAGCCCAAGAGTTTGTGCAAAATTCTCTCCCATCTCATGTAATTATTCTTAGAGGTATAAATACACCAAAATCAGGCTTTAAAGAAGCTATCACCTTGACTTCACGGGGGCAAGGAGCAGTTTCCTACAGCGCTTTCCAGGAGGCTCTTTCATCTGGTTCCGCCCAGACCACTCCTCCCATCAGCACCAGGATCTGAAGCCAGATCTGTGACCACACATGGCCAGTGTAACTGGGGGTGTTTCCCCATGTTAAGTAGCTCATGCAGGGACCCCAAAGGCAGAACAGGACTGCAGTGTGGGGGGCTGCCATGTGAAAGACCACACTCAGTGAAATCAAGTTAGAGACAACGGCATCCAGGATCAGGCCCTGAAAGAGGTCTACAATTAATAAAAACAAGAATATTCAAAAATATTCAATCCTTTAACTTTCCCATGAATGATATCCTAAGTCTTTAGAGCTGAACATTGGTTGACAGACCTAGTACTTCAGCATGTTCCCACTCTTTATCTACCAAACTAAAAATAAGTCGGATATTTAGTGTTATAAATTTAAGTTCACGTGGTTTTAAGTGAACTGTTTTAAGTGAAAAGGAACAAACGCTGACATCAGACATCATGGATGTATGCCCAAGTGTCAGAACAATTTCATTGACCCATAAAGCTTCTGGGACAACTGAGGTTTGATTCACGAAGTTAGAAAGTCAAGATCACAAGAAGTGATGGGTCCCCTCTCCCCCACACCCTGTACCCCTGGGTACCTTCAATGAACACCTCGGCAGAGGTGCTGTCAGAGCCGCTGGGGTTTGTGGCCAGGCAGGTGTAGCGCCCCGTGTCGTCCTCAAAGGCCTCGGCAATGACCAGGGTGTGCAGGTCGCCTCCGTCCCAGAGGATCTGGATGTCAGGACTGCTGTGTAGCTCAGTCCCCTCACAGAACCATCTGCCGACCAACAGGAGTTGCAGGATGGGAAGGAGAAAAGGAAACGAGATGTTTACAACAATAAGACACTAGCAAGAGGTGAGAGGCTGTGTAGTGAGATGCTTGTTTGATAAAAAGAGACTCGAGTTCCTGATATCACTGAACACTGTTACACTTGGGACCATGAAATGCATGGCTAGACTACTCTCCTGGGTCTTCATCATAAAGCATCTTGTAAATTCATCATCCCGAACGAGGAATATTATCAAGCTGGAAAAGCGCCAGTTACAAACTGAAAGAAACACAGATTCCAAGGGCCTTATAAATTTTCATCACTAATGCCTCTTGCACCTGTTACAATTTCATCTATTGCTCTTCTCTAGAAAAAAAAAATGAAAGTGACAAAACATGGTACTCAGAAGATGTGATATATCCAGGGAGACGGCAGGTCACACTACAGCCCCGGGCAGCAGTGTGCCTGCTGAGCTGCCAGCTGGGCAGATTAACACCCCCCACACCACTGCTATTTGGAGACCTTTCCAGTGGCACACCCAGAGGTGTGGGCAGGGGCCATGGTGGTCTGTGATTCATTCTTGCCGGTCTTACCCCTTTCCATCCCCTGGGTCTATGATGTGGGAGGCGGCAAGAGACCAGAGCATTTTCATGAGGGTTCCTCCTCACATGCCGAGCACCTCAAACTCTCAACAGGATTTTTACCAAAATAAAATAAAATAATGAAGCTTCCCTAACCCCTTCCCCTCAAAATGAGATTTAAAGAAATACGAAGGAACATCCACCAACAACTAAAAGGATTGACAACTGTCCAGTTAGCTCCTAATCAGCATCAGAGATTTTCTGAGTCTGAAGCTCTAGAAAATTCTTTGGACTTGGCCTCCTTTTCATGTCACTGACGACTAGTCTTTTCTGCAATTAGACAGCATACTATAGGTATCTGTCTGTATTAAATCTGAAAGCAAAGGTAATAAATTAAAGAAAGTACGGAAAACTGCTAGACCATTCAGGTATGACCTAAATAAAATCCCTTACAACTATTCAGTGAAAGTGAGAAATAGATTCAGGGGATTAGATCTGATAGAGTGCCTGATGAACTATGGATGGAAGTTCATGACATTGTACAGGAGGCAGTGATCAAGAACATCCCCAAGAAAAAGAAACGATAAAAGGCATAATGGTTGTCTGACAAGGCCTTACAAATAGTTGTGAAAAGAAGAGAAGCTAAAGGCAAAGGAGAAAAGGAAAGATATACTCATTTGAATGCAGAGTTCCAAAGAATAGCAAGGAGAGATAAGAAAGCCTTCCTCAGTGATCAATGCAAAGAAATAGAGGAAAATAATAGAATGGGAAAGATTAGAGATCTCTTCAAGAAAACTGGAGATACCAAGGGAACATTTCATGCAAAAATGGGTACAATAAAGGACATAAATGGTATGTACCTAACAGAAGCAGAAGATATTAATAAGAGGTAGCAAGAATACACAGAAGAACTATCCAAAAAAGATCTTCATGACTCAGATATCACAATGGTGTGATCACTTACCTAGAGCCAGACATCCTGGAATGCAAAGTCAAGTGGGCCTTAGGAAGCATCACTATGAAGAAAGCTAGTAGAGGTGATGGAATTCCAGTTGAGCTATTTCAAATCCTAAAAGATGATGCTGTGAAAGTGCTATACTCAATATGCCAACAAATTTGGAAAACTCAACAGTGGTCACGGGACTAGAAAAGGTCAGTTTTCATTCCAATCCCAAAGAAAGGCAATGCCAAAGAATGTTCAAACTATAAAGTAATGCTCAAAATTCTCCAAGCCAGGCTTCAACAGTACATGAACCATGAACTTTCAGATGCTCAAGCTGGATTTAGAAAAGGCAGAGGAATCAGAGATCAAATTACCAACATCCGTTGGATCATCAAAAGAGCAAGTGAGTTCCAGAAAAACATCTGTGTCTGCTTTATTGACTATGCCAAAGCCTTTGACTGTGTGGATCACAACAAACTGTGGAAAATTCTTCAAGAGATGAGAATACCAAACCACCTTACCTGTCTCCTGAGAAATCTATATGCAGGTCAAGAAGCAACAGTTAGAACTGGACATGGAACAACAGACTGGTTCCTTACAGGAAAAGGAGTACGTCAAGGCTATAGGGGAGAAGGCAATGGCACCCTACTCCAGTACTCTTGCTTGGAAAATCCCATGGACAGAGGGGTTGTTAAGAGTTGGACACAACTGAGCGACTCAACTTCACTTTCACTTTTCACTTTCATGTATTGAAGAAGGAAATGCAACCCACTCCAGTGTTCTTGCCTAGAGAGTCCCAGGGACAGGGGAGCCTGGTGGGCTGCCATTTATGGGGTCACACAGAGTTGGACATGACTGAAGTGACTTAGCAGCAGCAGCAAGGCTGTAGATTGTCACCCTGCTTATTTAACTTATATGCAGAATACACTATGAGAAATACTGGGCTGGATGAAGCACAAGCAGGAATCAAGATTGCCAGGAGAAATATCAATAACCCCAGATATTCAGATGACACCACCCTTATGGCAGAAAGTGAAGAAGAACTAAACAGACTCTTGATGAAAGTGAAAGAGGACAGTGAAGAAGTTAGCTTAAAGCTCAACATTCACAAAAGTAAGATCGTGACATCTGGTCCCATCACTTCATGGCAAATAAATGGGAAAACAATGGAAAAAGTGACAGACTTTTATTTTGGGGGCCCCCAAAATCACTGCAGATGATGACTGCAGCCATGAAGTTAAAAACACACTTGTTCCTTGGAAGAAAAGTTATGACCAACCTGGACAGCTTATTAAAAAACAGAGACATTACTTTGCCAACAAAGGTCCATCTAAAAGCTATGGTTTTTCCAGTAGTCATGTGTAGATATGAGAGTTGGACCATAAATAAAGCTGAGTGCTGAAGAACTGATGCTTTTGAACTATGGTGTTAGAGAAGACTCTCGAGAGTCCCTTAGACTGCAAGGAGATCCAATGAGTCAATCCTAAAGGAATTCAGTCCTTAATATTCATTGGAAGGAGTGATACTGAAGCTGAAACTCCAATACTTTGGCCACCTCATGCGAAGACCTAACTCATTAAAAAAGACCCTGATGCTGGGAAAGATTGAAGGCGAGAGGAGAAGGAGATGACAGAGAATGAGATGGTTGGATGGCATCATGGACTCAATTGACATGAGTTTGAATAAGCTCTGGGAGTTGGTGATGGACAGCGAGGCTTGTGTGCTGCAGTTCATGGGATTGCGAAGAGTTGGACACGACTGAGCAAATGAACTAACTGAACTGAAAGGTAATAAAACAAACCAGTCTGCTAGCACTCAGTAACCACAGAAACTATACTACAAAAAAAAAAAAAAAAAAAAAAAAACAAGCACAAGATACTTAGAAAAGAACAACCATGACTTTGGGAATTAAAAACCGTTTGAAAAACCAGCCAGTTGAGCAATCATGTAATGCAAGGCATACTGCTTTTGAGGCAATTGAGAAGGGCAGTATTCCTTGATTCTGGGCAGTTGGTGGTTCCCTGTTTCCAAAAAGTCCTGGAGAACATTCTGGCCTAAAACCGTCTTCTAGCTGCTTCCTCTTTGCTCTCTCCATAGTCACAATCCAGGGCCTCACTCCCGAGGACTGACTGTGGCTTAAGTATTGCTTGACCTGCAGTCTTCTGATTGGCCTTGTCACGGCTGGCATGCTGAGGGCTCCTTCTGTAGCCCGCGTCAGGTGAGTGCGTTTGGCCCTGCCCTGCATGAGCTGTCCCCTCAACTTCAGTCGCTATGGTCTGCTTTCCTGTAACTTGGGCCCCGCTTCTTCTGCCACACTCCTGCAGAATCCTGCATGGATTGCTTGTTCCCTATGCAGCCCTGGAGTATTTCCTGCTTCCCCTCTCCTCTCAGGAGCTCTCTCCTCACCCTCTGTGTTCATCCCACCCTGGGGCTACTCTCCTCACAGCCAAGTGAATGGTGTCTTCAGCACATGGAAGTCTCCAGAGCACAGGCTGGCTCAGTGCCCTCCGTGTGAATGGCACTGTGCTAAGTGTTGGAGGCCCCAGGAGGAATCATGCCCTATGGACTCTGGAACCAGCCAGAGTCTAGGTATCTGTATGGCACCTCGAGTGTGTTAACCATCCATAAAAAGATAACTGCCAGAGGAACAATGGAGCATGAAAAAAATGCAACAAAGGTTGAAAAGAAATGACAGTTAATCACCCTGGTCAGACCTGCTCCATGGGGACAGCTCGGCTGGCCACCCCAGCGGAGCAGCACCCTGACCTCATGCAGCACACTGCCTATAGGCCCCACCAGTCTCCCCATGGCCCTGAGCCAGGAAACTGTTTCCATGTTTTTAAAGGTTAGGAAAAACTCAGCAGAATAATAGTTTGCGACATGTGGAAGTTACATAGAGGACAGATTTAGAGTCTGTAAGTTTGAGGAAGAGAAACTAAAGAATCTCTTGATGAAAGTGAAAGAGGAGAGTGAAAAAGCTGGCTTGAAACTCAACATTCAAAAAAAAAAACCTTAAGATCATGGCATCCAGTCCCATCACTTCATGGTAAATAAAGAAACAATGGAAACAGTGACAGCCTATTTTCTTGGGCTCTAAAATCACCGCAGATGGTGAGTGCTGCCATGAAATTAAAAGATGCTTGCTCCTTGGAAGAAAAGCGATGACTAATCTAGACAGCATATTAAAGAGCAGAAACACTACTTTGCCGACAAAGGTCTGTCTAGTCAAAGCTATGGTTTTTCAAGTAGTCATATATGGATGTGAGAGTTGGGCCATAAAGAAAGCTGAGCACCAAAGAATTGATGCTTTTGAATTGTGGTGTTGAAGAAGATGCTCGAGAGTCCCTTGGACAGCAAGATCAAACCAGTCCATCCTAAAGGAAATCAGTTCTGAATATTCATTGGAAGGACTGATGTTGATGCTGAAGCTCCAATACTTTGGCCATATGATGAGAAGAGCTGACTCATTAGAAAAGACCCTGATGCTGGGCAAGACTGAGGGCAGCAAGAAAAGGGGATGACAGTTGATGAGATGGTTGAATGGCATCCCCAAGTCAAGGACATGAGTTTGAGCAAGCTCCGGGAGTTGGTGATGTACAACAGGGAGGTCTGGTGTGCTGTAGTCCATAGGGTCACAAAGAGTCAGACATGACTGAACAACTGAACTGAAGTTTTTGGGGCTCAGAGCCATGCCCCTGCACTCACCCGGTGTCTATGCAGCCTTCACGCTGCAGCAACACCTGGGTCGTTGGGACAGACTGCATGGCCCACAAATCCTGAAACAGTTACCATCTGGATTTTATAGGAAAACTGTGATCCCTGGGCCAGCAGCATCAGCACCATTTGGGAGCTTGTTAGAAATGCAATATCTCTGGAGGTTCCTGAGAAAAGTAAAAACAGAGCTACCTATGATCTAGCAACCCCACTCTTGTGCATCTATCCAGAGAAAGCTCTAATTCCAAACAATGCATACACTGCAACATTCGGAGCAGCAATATCACCTACTGTGAACCTAAATGTCCACTGACAGATGAATGGATAGAGAAGACATAGTACATATATACAGTGGAACCTTATGAGTCATAAAGAAGAGTGAAACAATGCTGTCTGCAGCAACACAGAGGGACCTAGAGATAAGCATACTAAGTCAGGTCAGAAAGAGAAGACAGATGCCACATGGCATTACTTGCATGTGGAGTCTATGATACGATGCAAATGAACCTGCCTACATAATGGAAACAGTCCTGGACACAGAGAGCAGAGCTGCACTTGCCAAGGGGCAGGGGCTGGTGGAGGGTTGGATTTGGAGGGTGGGATTAGAAGATGTAAGCTTTTATACACGAGATGGATAAACAACAAAGTCCTACTATACAGCATAGAGAACTATATTCAATACCTTGGGATGAACCATAATAGAAAAGAATATTTAAAAAATGTCTGTATATATATATATATATATATACACACACATATAACTGAATCACTTGACTGTACAGCAGAAATTAACACAACATTAACATACTTCAATACAAAGTTAAAAAATTAATAACTAAATTTAAAACAATGCAGAATCTAGAACCCACCCCAAACCCACTGAGACAGCTTGGACCTTGGTGATTCACACGCACATAAGGGGTAGATGTTCTGGTCTGCCACGAGTGGGCCATGCCAGCCTGATCACAGGGCCTCAGCTCTCCCCTGAAGGGCCACGCTTCTTGAGCACAGACACCAAACTGCATGTCTTAACCTCTGACCCTCTGCACACAAGTGTCCGTGAGACTGCACTGCTTCTCTCTCCTCTACAATGTAAAAGGTACAGCATGATTCACTTGGCAATTGATATTATATCATTTTCTACCCTCTGTGTTGTTTCTTTATACCATTATCTGAGGCCTAATACATTTACAGCTTACTTTCCCAGATAGAAAATGGACTGTTTTCCACTAATCCATAGAGTACTGTCACAGTCACGGCATTCTGGCAAAAGAACAAGAACATTTAGTCTTCTTTAAAGAGGAAGAGTTAACAGTCGAGTCTGTTGATTCCATTTTGACCTTAAAGTCACCCTCCATTAAATTCTTATTGCTAGCACAGCTTAAGCTACAGCGTAAATACACAAAATTAGTGCAACAAAGGTGTGGGGGGTGGGGGGTGGGGAGATACAGCCCAGGTGTTACACTCTGTCCCCTCACTCCCATCCTAAGGCAGATGTCACTAAGGGTTACAGTGTCCTCAGCCAATGAAACTAAGGATTACAGTGTCATCAGCCAAAGAAACTAAGGATTACAGTGTCCTCAGCCAATGAAACTAAGGATTACAATGTCCTCAGCCAATGAAACCGAGTGCCTTGTATTGGCAGGTCTCGTAGCAACCGAGGTGCAAGTCTGCAATGAAACACCCCTGCCATCCTCACCTCGGTCTCCTTCTAGAAAATACACTGGTTTTCCTCCAGATCCTGAAACCGCCTCTCTTCATTAAGAGCGGAGGGTGGACAGAGGGTTGGGTGCAGAGGCAGCCTATGGACACGTGACCTGTGCTTAGTGCCTGCTGCTGCCACTGCTAAGTCGCTTCAGTCGTGTCCAACTCTGTGCGACCCCACAGAGAGCAGCCCATCAGGCTCCCAGGTCCCTGGGATTCTCCAGGCAAGAACACTGGAGTGGGTTGCCATTTCCTTCTCCAATGCATGAAAGTGAAATGTGAAAGCGAAGTCGCTCAGTCGCGTCTGACTCAGTGACTCCATGGACTGCAGCCCACCACGCTCCTCTGTCCATGGGATTTTCCAGGAGAGAATTCCACTGAAGGACGCCTGCATGTTTTCTCATCCTGTTTCTAACACCTGGAAGCCACTTACTCAGTGGACAGGACAGTGTACTGGGAAATCAAATCCGACTATCTGCACACCCATTCTGTACCTCCAAGTCTCAGCTTCGGGCATACTACTAAGCTGCTAGTATAAAATGGGTTAAACCTTCCATACGATCTCATAGTTAGGAGGAGATGATAGAAGATTTGAGAGCCATGATAGCTTTTAAGAGCTTATCTGATCCAAATTAACGGAAAAGAGCATGAATCTTTATTAACTGCCTATTACATGCTACATGCTACATGCTTTGCAAACATGGCCTGGTTTTATCTGCCATCAACCTTGTGAAGTGGTTTGTTACTGTACTGAAGATACAGGCAGCTCCCATTTATTCATAGAACACTGACAATTAAACACAGACAACTATCTGTGTTTCAACTGTCTTCAACTGTATCTTTCATTATATTCAATACTTTTAGTTTCCTCTTTCCTCAAGCTTTTAAACGTATGGATAGAAACAAGCTGTAATGAGGTTTCCCGGTTCTTTCTTTAATCTTGATGCAGTCACTAAGCAGCTATGTAATTGCTACACCATAGCTGCTGAGGAGTGAACCTTGAACCTCAGTGAGCATGGTAAATCCCCAATCAAAAGTATTTAGACTTGCTCAAGTTAGGGTAAGCCAGTTGAGACCGGCTGTCAAACTCTAAGGCCATAAACAGGGTATGAAAATAAGCATGTATTAACTAGGAATAAAATGTAAATAAGCTAGCAGATGCAGTCTCACTCATTCATTCCCTCATCAACCAATTATTGATTCAACCAGCAAAGGGCTCCCTGCACTTAAATTCTAACACAGAAGCTGATGACGGTACAGACAATAGAGTCAAGGAATTAGATCTGATAGACAGAGTGCCTGAAGAACTATAGGCAGAGGTTTGTGACATTGTACTGGAGGCAGTGATCAAGATCATCCCCAAGAAAAAGAAATGCAAAAAGGAAAAATGGTTGTTTGAGGAATCAAGGCTATGGTTTTTTCAGTAGTCATGTATAGATGTGAGAATTGGACTATGAAGAAAGCTGAGCGCCGAAGAATTGGTGCTTTTGAACTGTGGTGTTGGAGAAGACTCTTGAGAGTCCCTTGGAATGCAAGGAGATCCAACCAATCCAGCCTAAAGGAGATCAGTCCTGGGTTTTCTTTGGAAGGAATGATGCTAAAGCTGAAACTCTAGTACTTTGGCCACCTCATGGGAAGAGTTGACTCATTGGAAAAGACTCTGATGCTGGGAAGGATTGGGGGCAGGAGGAGAAGGGGACGACAGAGGATGAGATGGCTGGATGGCATCACCAACTTGATGGACATGAGTTTGGGTGAACTCTGGTAGTTGGTGATGGACAGGGAGGCCTGGCATGCTGCGATTCATGGGGTCTGAACTGAACTGATCTGAACTGAGCAGGCCTTACAAATAGCTGTGAAAAGAAGAGAAGCTAAAGGCAAAGGGGAAAAGGAAAGCTATACCCATTTGAATGCAAAGTTCCAAAGAATAGCAAGGAGAGATAAGAAAAACTTCCTCAGTGATCAGTGCAAAGAAATAGAAGAAAGCAACAGAATGGGAAAGACTAGAGCTCTCTTCAAGAAAATTGGAGATACCAAGGGAACATTTCATGCAAAGATGGGCTCAATAAAGGATAGAAATGGTATGGACCTAACAGAAGCAGAAGATATTAAGAAGAGGTGGCATGAATACACAGAAGAACTGTACAAAAAAGATCTTCATGACCCAGATAATCACGATGTTGTGATCACTCACCTACAGCCAGACATCCTGGAATGCAAAGTCAAGAGGGCCTTAGGAAGCATCACTATGAACAAAGCTAGTAGAGGTGATAAAATTCCAGTTGACCTGTTTCAAATCCTGAAAGACGATGCTGTGAAAGTGCTATACTCAATATGCCAGCAAATTTGGAAAACTCAGCAGTGGCCACAGGACTAGAAAAGGTCAGTTTTCGTTCCAATCCCAAAGAAAGGCAATGCCAAAGAATGCTCAAACTATCACACAATTGCACTCATCTCACATGCTAGTAAAGTAATGCTCAAAATTCTCCAAGCCAGGCTTCAACAGTATATGAACCATGAACTTCCAGATGCACAAGCTGGATTTAGAAAAGACAGAGGAATAAGAGATCAAATTGGCAACATCAACTGGATCATCAAAAGAACAAAAGAGTTCCAGAAAAACATCTATTTCTGATTTATTGGCTATGCCAAAGCCTTTGACTATGTAGATCACAACAAAGTGTGGAAAATTCTGAACGAGACAGGAATACGAGACCACCTTACCTGCTTCCTGAGAAATCTGTATGTAGGTCAAGAAGTAAAAGTTAGAACTGGACATGGAACAACAAACTGGTTCCAAATTGGGAAAGGAGTACATCAAGGCTGTATATTGCCACTCTGCTTATTTAACTTACATGGAGAGTACATCATGAGAAACACTGGGCTGGAGGGAGTACAAGCTGGAATCAAGATTGCGGAGAGACATATTAATAACCTCAGATATGCAAATAACTCCATCCTTATGGCAGAAAGTGAAGAAGAACTAAAGAGCCTCTTGATGAAAGTGAAAGAGGAGAGTAAAAACGTTGGCCTAACGCTGAACATTCAGAAAACTAAGATCATGGCATCTGGTCACATCACTTCATGGCAAATAGATGGGGAAACAGTGGAAATAATAGTGGCTGACTTTATTTTTCTGGGCTCCAAGATCACTGCAGATGGTGACTGCACCCATGAAATTAAAAGATGCTTTCTCCTTGGAAGAAAAGTTATGACCAACCTAGACAGCATATTAAAAAGCAGAGACATTACTTTGCCAACAAAGGTCCGTCTAGCCAAGGCTATGGTTTTTCCAGTGGTCATGTATGGATGTGAGAGTTGGACTGTGAAGAAAGCTGAGCGCCCAAGAATTGATGCTTTTGAATTGTGGTGAAGACTCTTGAGAGTCCCTTGCACTGCAAGGAGATTGAACTAGTCCATCCTAAAGGAAATCAGTCCTGAATATTCATTGGAAGGACTGATATTGATGCTGAAACTCCAATGCTTTGGCCACTTGATGTGAAGAACTGACTCATTTGAAAAGACCCTGATGCTAAGAAAGATTGAAGGCAGGAGAAGGGGACGACAAAGGATGAGATGGTTAGATTATATTGCCAACTCAATGGACATGAGTTTGAGTAGACTCTGGGAGTTGGTGATGGACAAGGAAGCCTGGCGTGCAGCAGTCCACAAAGTCACAAAGAGTTGGACACAACTGAGCAACTGAACTGACAGTGGGTCAACTGGGTTTTTCATCTCATGAGAACACTAGTAGTACAGAAAACAGAGGAGCAACCACAACTACGGGCATTGGCTCATCTAATGAAATTGGGTTTTTCTAACACATGGAAATAGGAGCTGCTTCAAAGATCTTTAAAAATTGCTTCATATTGTACGCTTAGTCGTGTTAAATTCTTTGTGACCCCAGGGACTGTAGCTCAGCAGGCTCTTCTGTCCATGGGATTCTCCAGGCAAGAACACTAGAGTAGGCTGCCATTCCCTCCTCCAGGGGATCTTCCCCAGCCAGGGACTGAACCCGGGTCTCCTGCACTGCAGGCACATCCGTTACCACTGAGCCACCAGAGAAGCCCAAAGATTCATTACAGCTTCTCACGTATAGATTCAGCTTGTTCTGGGGCCCCGCAACCGCCCGACCCCCACCACCCCAGGTGGCGCTAGTGGTAAAGAACTTGCCTGCCAATGCTGGAGATGTTCAGAGATGCAGGTTCAATCCCTGGGTTGGGAAGATCCCCTGAAGGAGGGCCTGGCAACCCACTCCAGTATTGCCTGGAGAATCCCATGGACAGAGGAGCCTGATGGGCTACAGTCCATGGGGTCGCAGAGTCGGACACGACTGAAGGAAAGAAAGCAAAGGACAAGCTAAATAGTAAGGTCACTCATGGGATTTTTCCACCTGGAGGACTGAACAGATCCATCTTGCTCTGGATAGAATACTTGGGCTGAAATTAATCTATTAGAGACGGGATTATACTGATGGATTTCGTGAGTCTTGAAGTTTCCTTTTTACTCAAAAAGGATTATAATACATATAAGAAAGGATTGCAGTAATTAGAGCTCTGTAAAATGGCATGTTTCTTCATATTATTCTGTGCTGGGATTTTGAAATCAACAATGTTTTAATATACAAATATCCCTATATTTCTTTTTGTTGCAAAATGTCTTTCCAGCCTAAACATGGGACAGTGCCAGAAATTCAGGGTTCCCCTTATGGCACTGCAGGATGTGGGAGGACTGAAATTTGAGAAGGTGTTTTACCCAGAAAAGCTTACTATTTAATTGTTCACTTTCTACATTTCAAGGGGAGGTGAGCTGTAAGCCTGACTTGGCCTGAGTATGATGCTGGCAGAGAGGGCCTGCATGAGACTGCAGCCCTGGGAAGCCTCTGCTTGTGAAGGGAGTGGGGAGGAGGAGAAGTCACACCAGGGGCACTGCAGCTGCTTCTGAGCGAGCGGCTGCCTTCGGGGACCACCAATGGTTTCTGTCTTGGACAGCGTAAGGCTCACCTCCCCTGTTTCCTGCCCTTCTGCCCTGGGCATCTGGCAGCCAGCCTCAGAGCGGCACACTGCAGCTGGCTGTACATCTGGGAAAGCTCAGAACACCAGTCCTCCGAGACTGAGGAACAGTGCTGATCTTTACGACAATAAATCCAACTGCTAAATGAGAGGAACTAACAAATCCACTGGCCAAGCAGAGTTTATACTTCTCAGCATGGGAGATGGATAGTTTATGTTGAAAAAAACCACATATGGCACCACTCAGCTTCCACATTGACTGGTATCTATTCTAATACTATCACTTAAAAGGAAATTATATTTTTGGGACTGACAGTTTTTGGGGTTTTCTTATTTTTTGTACCACAATGATGTGTCATGGACGTTTTCTGCATCCTGAATTTTAAACATGCAGTTTTTAAAAAGAACAAATCTGACTTATTAAACTTACAAAGTCTCATCAATGGATCTTCACTAATACCCCCCAACTCGGACAAGGAAAACAGTTAACTCTCTGAAGTCAGTGAATTGAAACAATGAGAGCTTATGAAATACAAACCTTTAAAAATGGTTATCATTTTCTCCTATAAGGTAGTTTCCTTAGGCTCAAGGGGAAGACAAGTTATGCTCAAAGATTTCTGCTTTGCTTCTCAACTCCACTGATCTGTACTTCCCGGAAAAGTGTGTGGTGATCATGTGTGTGTGCTCAACTGCTCAGCTGTGCCTGACTCTTTGGGACCCTATGGACTGTAGCCCACCAATCCTCTGTCCATGGAACTGTCCAGGCAAGAATACTGGAGTGAGCTGCCATTTCCTCCTCCTGGGGATCTTCCCGACCCAGCGATCAAGCCTGCGCTTCCTGCACTGCAGGCATATTCTTTACCCTGAGCCTCTTGGTAAGCCCGTCTGTGGTGACCACATGCCGGCCGATCGGGCCCACAGCAGTCCCTTCAAAGCGAAAGCAGCCACATGGCCTTGTCAAAGCACGTGTTGGGCGTAAACCAAGGAACCAGTTTCTTTAACGCTAACAGAGTGGAAATCAAGGGTGGGGAGGAGCCCAGAGACAGGAGTGGCTCAGCAATGACTCTGTTTTCCAGGAGCCCTTGCTCCCTAAGGAAGGGCAGTGCTCTGCCCTAAGGTGGAGAATCACCAGCACAGAACTGGCAACCTCTGCCCAAGATGAACCTCGCTCATGCTGAGCTCACAGGCAGGCTGGCCGCAGACACCCCATTTTATACATCTTCAGTTAAGGAGCAATTAACTTTTACAGAACATTTTTTGTCTTGTCACCAAAGATTTCTTAATTCTTTACATGTGTTCACATGAACCGCAAGACATGCATGTTTATTCTGTCGAGTGGATTTATAGGCAGACCAAAGTGAAGTTAGTCCTTGGCTAAATTTACTATGGCTGTAATTTCATGACCGCCTAGCTCAAAGGCCAACAGCTAAATCTGTGTGGACAACAGATGTACTTTAACCTTATGGTCCAAAAGAGACCAATAAATAGATTGATGTCCTGAAATTCAAAGCACAGGAAATGATAAAATAGATTCTGAACCGAAACCAGACTCAAATCAAACAATTCCTACCTTTAATCATCACTTTGTCTCCCAAGATGGGAAGATTAAAATAGAGGAGGACCAAAGAGCTCAGATAGAACAGAACTAGAGAATGATCTGACCTTGTCTTGTTCTGACCGTGAGAGGTCGCCTCATGTCTGGATGCTGTGTGCAGACAGATGTTTAATCACAGTCCTGAGACACAACTATGAAAATAGGCAAGTGGGATCCACACCAAGTCTGTGAGCTGCCAGGAGCTGTTAAACTCTCAGGCTGCTTCTACTCAGTTCCACACTGTGGAATTAGTTAGAAGCTTAGGGTTGGCAGGCTGCAGTCCAGTTCTGGTTCAGCCTGGTCCACAGACCAGCCCAGTCCTCCTCTCTTTGGGGCCGAGTTTCCTTGTCTGGGTCTCCTTCTAGGTGTCCCTAGAAACTACTTCTGCCACCAGTGGGCAGATACCGTTGAAAAGGATTCTGGAGCCAAACAGGTTTTTAGATCACCAGGGGAAATGGAGTTCAACATCTGTCTTCACTACAGAACTTTTTAGAACTCTGGGCCAACGTGCACTTTTCAGACAGAAAGATGGCCATCCTACTGGACCACAGAACACACACTCTGAGAATTGGGCTGAAGGACCAGCGTGACGTGGACACAGACTGGGCTGAATTGTTACTCGGTTCCCCACTAACTCTCCAACAGTGACATGAGGAACAAGAACGGAGAGAGGCCCCCAACCCTCCTGTTGCTCATTCACAAATTCCCAGCTGAGAAAGCAGGTTCATCCTCAGCAGTTGTCTATGAAGCACAAAGCTCAGCATGACCCGACAGGTCACTTCAGAGCGACCTGCCTGGTAACTCATGCTGGTGTTCCGAGCCTGGGAGCCCGGGCAGGAGACGCCTCACCAGACCCAGAGGAGCAACCTCAGCTGGTTCGCACTGCAGGGCCGTGGGCAGTCAGTACCTGTCGCTGCATCAGGGCTGCATTCTGGAGGGAATACAGCGGGAGGCGGTTTACGAGAAGCACATGGTGCTTCTGGAGCAGGTCCATTCCACACAATGATTGCCTCAGAATTAGGAGGCCCCAAGGATTAAGACCAAGGCAGGCACAGGGCAGCCGGCCCTCCTGCGTCCTCAACTCCACCCAGAACAGGTCACCCCGCTTCCACAGGGCACAGAGTCGGTGTCTGACGAACAAGGCCGTGAAGACCCTCCCCCCTCCCAAGGTCAGGTCCAGCAGCTGTCACCCCCACTCACCCCAGAGTCTGACATGTGCCTCAGCTTCTGGCCTTGATGGTGTTGGGGAGCAGGGGGTGCTCCTCCTTGGAAATGCTGCAACTTTAGGGGAGAAAGACCTTCCTTCTCTCGCTTGTCCCCAAGGAGCCTCAGCCAGATAGGGGAGGCAGCCCCCTGCACCTTGAATCTTATCCCAGCCTCCAGAACCTCCAAGAGGCCAACGTGCACCCTGAGGGGCCTCGGACACATGGAAAGCAGAGTGCGTGTGATTGAAGTTCTTGCACACACCAGCCTGGCAGGGATCCTACGCACATGTGGGCCTGCTAGGCAAGCTTTTCCTGGGGTACCCTTGGCAAGGCCACCTGCCCCACATCCCAGTGCCGACCCTGGTGCTCACCCTGCGTGCCTTCTAGCAGTGTGTGCAGAAGCCAGCCCCCAGGGAAACAGTCAGGTCATGAGAGGTCAGCAGTGGAGAAGCTCAGTGCTCACAGGTCAGCATGGGGCCTGTGCCCGCCTCCCAGCTTGTAACCCAGACCCGGATACCTTCTGCACAGGTCACACACACACACACACACACACACACACACACGCAACCACTGTCAACCACACAGCCACAACCACCACAATCACAACCATGCACACATAAAACCTACACACACAATCACAAGTACTCACAGCCACAAACCCATACACAAGCACACAGACTTGTACATACAACTACACACATGCACCACACACAACCACTACACACACAACCACACATACTCATACACAACCACTCACAAGCACACACACAACCACCACCCACACACATACACAACCATACACATTCATACAGAACCACACACACTCATATACAACATACACACATAACTGCACATACACACATACAACCACACACACTCATATACAACCACTCATAAGCACACACACAACCACAACTACACACACATACACAACCACACATTCACACAAAACCACATATACATAACCACACACACTCATGCACAACCATACATACATAACTACACATACACACATATACAATCATATACCACTCAGGATTAAGCATCAGACACACACCTGGAATGGACTTTGGGGAACAGCCTTCCACCCCCAGAAACACTGTGTCAGTTACCTGTCTGCTCCAGCCATACTGGTGACCCCTCAGGAGCAACTGCCCTCCTCCAACAAGCTGGGGCGAATACTGCCGCAGAGTCTGCAGACTGTGTTCTGTTCTCCAGGGAAGCCCCAGCCCAGCTCCAAGCTGGTGGAGCTGCTTCAGGGAGGGCCGGCCACACTTCATTTTATGTGGCTATCTGAACAACAAACAGAGTGGCAGTTTCCACTGCAGTGGTTTTCAGAGCAAATTATTGGCAGCCAGCATTTCATTCCAACAGGCTACATGTTTCAAAAATGTTAAATTAACGTTAGGCTTGGATACAGACTAGAATCCTTCTCTTTGAAAAACAGATAGACTTTTAGAATGAAAAGCTTTCAAACAATTAGAGCCCCTCTGCTGCTAAGTCGCTTCAGTTGTCTCTGACTCTTTGCGACCCCATAGACGGAAGCCCACCAGGCTCCCCCATCCCTCGGATTCTCCAGGCAAGAACACTGAAGTGGGTTGCCATTTCCTTCTCCAATGCATGAAAGTGAAAAGTGAAAGTGAAGTCCCTCAGTCGTGTCTGACTCTTCGTGACCACATGGACTGCAGCCCACCAGGCTCCTCCATCCATGGGATTTTCCAGGCAAGAGTACTGGAGTGGGGTGCCATCGCCTTCTCCTTAGAGACCCTCAGCCACCTGCTATATTCCACCATTTAGAGTTTATATTTCGCCTGTCACAAAGCTACTGTGATCACACAACACACAGTTTGTGAAAACCAGCTTCAAAAGCACTTTTTCCAAGTGGTTGGCCAAAGACAAATCAAGACGAAAACTAAAACCAGTATGAGGTATTGGTTGGGGGATGGAACAAGGCTTCAGCATATGATATTTACTAGTTACAGAACATGGTAACAGTTCCTTTGCTTACACAGCAAATAAATATGCATTCTTTGCAGCTAAAAACTGTCACTGCTGATAAGGCCTCTGTGTGTGTGCTGCACAAGACACACTGTATTCTTTAACAGTGTCCCAGAACTGAACTGAACTGAGAAACTTGTCGTGTGCTGGATTCTGGTTCTCAGAGCCAGGACGTGACTGGGCCATCAGGAGCATGTGACCTCTGGCTCCAGAGAACTGTGTGAGACAGGAAGAGGGACCAGAGGCCCCCTCTGTCCCTTCAAGTCTGTGCCTCATGAGAAAGCCCTTCCTCGCTACCTAGCATTCTAGTCATTCACCCACACTGAGGAGCCAGGAGCTCACCATGCACTGCAGACAGGTGCAGAGTCTGTCAGTCAGTCCATCAGTTCAGTCGCTCAGTCATGTCCGACTCTTTGCGACCCCATGAACCACAGCACGTCAGGCCACCCTGTCCATCACCAACTCCTGGAGTCCACCCAAACCCATGTCCATTGAGTCAGTGATGCCATCCAACCATCTCATCCTCTGTCGTCCCCTTCTCCTCCTGCCCTCAATCTTTCCAGCATCAGGGTCTTTTCAAATGAGTCAGCTCTTCGCATGAGGTAGCCAAAGTATTGGAGTTTCAGCTTCAGCATCAGTCCTTCCAGTGAACACCCAGGACTGATCTTTAGGATGGACTGGCTGGATCTCCTTGCATCCAAGGGACTTTCAGGAGTCTGCTCCAGCACCTGAGCTACACATGAATGCTGTGTCACACACACGTCTCCTCTCAATTCCTTTGTTAAAAATAATCACACTCTCCCTTAATGTTTCATCAGTTCAGCTTTTCCACCTTATATGAAGCTGGTCTTAAAAACACTTGCCCACATATAAGGTCAGGTCAATGTTTCAGGATCTGAAAAAGTTCCCAGAAGCTTCTTATGGCGAAAACGATTCCCTGTGCCCAGAGACGAAACTGACAGGTGTGAACTCCTGAGTTCCTTGTCACGAGATCTATGGACGCTGGAGGAATAGGTGCCAGGGATCTTATAGAAGAGATCCGAGAACCAGATGCGTAAGTGGTTGGGGGGAGATTAGGAAAACTGGGTCTACAGCCTTTCTCTCAGCAAACAATGGATCGACAGCTGATGAATGAGAGTGGGCGAGAATGTCTAAGCCTGCTGTGCTGAACACTGAAGAATGGCACAATCCTCTTGATTATGATACACTGAGGAGATTAGCCTAATTTAATCACAATAATGAGCCTTCCAGGTGCTTTTTAATTAGGATGGTTCACTGGGGATACATGAGCACATTCGGGATCCCTGCCCACAAAAACTCACACATGCAAAATGCTATGTTTCCTAGTTTCGAAACAGTTTGCACCACACAATATCTTTTTAAAAAACAATCTCATACTTTGTACAAAAATGTGGGTCAATAGGTGACATTAGAGTATTTCCTTTAAAATAAAGGCTTTCAAAACTTAGTCATATTCCTTATCTATTTGATGTGTACTAGAGGCCTCCCTAGAGAAGGAAATGGCACTCCACTCCAGTACTCTTGCCTGGAAAATCCCATGGACAGAGTAGCCTGGTAGGCTACAGTCCAAGGGGTCACAAAGAGTTGGACATGACTGAGTGACTTCACTTTCCCTTTTCACTTTCATGCACTGAAGAAGGAAATGGCAACCCACTCCAGTGTTCTTGCCTGGAGAATCCCAGGGACAGGGGAGCCTGGTGGGCTGCCATCTATGGGGTCGCACAGAGTCGAACACAACTGAAGTGACGCAGCAGCAGTGGCGGCCCCCCTTGTGGCTCAGATGGTAAAGAATCCACGTGCCAATGCAGGAGATGCAGGTTCGATTGGGAAGATCTCTGGAGAAGGGGACGGCAACCCAATCTGGTATTCTTGCCTGGAGAATCCCAGGAAAGAGGAGCCTGGCGGGCTACAGTTCATGAGGTCATAAGGAGTTGGACCCTAAGCAACTAACACAAGCTAGAGTTTCCTATTTTCTTTTGCTAAGATCCATGTTTTAGCCTTGTTTCATCAGTGAAGAACCTATAACTTTAAAGATGTATCTTAGGACATCACATGCTCAAATTCAAATCCAGTGAGGTGTCATTTACTTTTTCAAAAGTGCATTTGAGAGTTCTGAAGATATTTACAAATGTTTGCCATTTAACTGAAGAACAACTGTCATGGAATTTATTTTGCAATGATTCTTTGATAGCTTTCTGAATATCCTACCCTTTCCCCTCATTGTTTACCTCATCCTTATTTTTCCCACACTTCTTGGAGAAGTCATACCACTCTTTTTGTAACAAAATCCCAACTTTTGTCTGTATTCACTACTGGAGTATGTGTGTGTGTGTTTCACAAGCTCAGTCCCCATGTCCTGCCACCAACACAGTAACTTCTCAGCCTTTCAGCTTCTGTGCAGAGGGTCCCACCTTCCTCTGCCCTGGCATATACTGTCCATTCTCAGTGCTGAGGGAAAACAACAAAACTTTACAGCCCCTTAGGTCACTGTGCAGGATCACTATCCTTAAGTTTTCACTTTTTGTTCAAAAGTAACTCCTGAATAGGATGCAAACTGTGTACCTGTGATCAGTACACATAACACACAGACATTGATCATCATGACCTCCCATCTCTTGAACTAGACCCCTGCCACAGAGCAGAGAAGGAGAGATTCCTCCTCTCCCCAGCCTCTTCCCCTGACAAGTATCATTATGACTTCTAAGTGACTAAGAACACAAAGTATTTAATAGCTCCAGCATTCTGGCAGGATTATAAAGAGATTTTCAGCCAATGACTAAAGAGTTAATCTTAGACATTTCAAAGAAAAATGTTAAATCTGTTGCCAGGTCGTTTGCTGCGATGTTAAAGCTAAAAGAATGAGCTTGTCCAACACTCTGGAGCCTAATAATGTAATTGTAACTAATAACTGAGGAGACAGAATGGTTCTAACACAGCTTTGCACATGATTTATTGACCCCTATGCAATAATTCTTCAGCGGTTCATATAACCAGAATTTACAGACTTATTCCTAACCTCAGGAAAAATTGACTTCACTCTTGAACCTGATGCCTTCTTGCATCAATCTCTGAACTTCCCTTATTGAACTAAAATCACAATCCTGAGAAGGCCTCCCCCACTCCCTGGGGTAGAGAATCTGCTTGTTCAAAATTGTGACTGTATCATTTCATCTTCGGAAAGCCGTTTGTAAGTATTTTATAAACGTAGCAAATAATATCATCAGAATGTACACACTGCCTGTGAAGGAGGAAAGAACAGGGTATTCAGGAAGCACTGTCGTGCTGTGTAGCTGTGACACACACATGGTACATGGAAGGTGTGCAGGAGGAGGCAGCAGAGGCTGGGGTCAGGAGTGTCCCAACTGGGAGCTGTTTGAGCGTGTAAAGAAAAGTGAATACAATGAAAAATACAAGCAAGCACTCCTACACATTGAAAATGACTGCCACTAATATGGGACGACTTAGGGACTGGTGCAACCTTTTAAGAAGACAATTTGGCAGCATTTGGACTCCCATTCATCTGACCTGGGGGCTTCATTTCTGGAAAGTCAGGCTCCTACAAGGGCACAGGACACGTTGTGACACACACGTGTACGTGGATGCTCTTTATAACATCTTTTTAACTTATTAGGAACACACTCATTTTGCCCTAAGTTGTCCTTGAGAAAGGAAATGGCAGTTCAACTTTGGCATCCCACACAAGGCAAGTAAAAATACCTGTCAAAAGGGCATGGTCTGTCCAGTAAACCACCAGATTGGAGAAGGGACAGTAGATTTCTGGGGGGCAGACAAGAAATGCACAGCTTTTTAGTTGTATTGAGAGGAGAGACTGATGTTGAGCAAACTAGAAAATTTTCACTTTTCATTTTGTAGCTTCTTGTATGACTTTTTTTACCATAAGCAAATATTCCTCATACACATTAAACATGTAAAAGTGTACAAGAAGGAAAACTAAAGAAAAAGCATGGTACTATTAGAACCCCAAGCTATGTAGCATTTTCAAACTGAAAAGGAATCCATACTTTCGAGAACAATAAAGGAGACTTGCGTTATCATTCTGTCACTTATTAACTTCCTGTGGTCTTTGACTCATATTCTATCTGTCCCCACCTTCCACGGTTGTTACAAGGCTGGAACAAGGTAGTGCACATTGAGCATTAAGTATGAGGCTGGACGCACTGCAGTTAAAATGGTTGCCAGCTGCTGCAACTTCAGACAAAAGCTCAGGGCGCTGTCCTGTGTGGGGGCAGAGCTGAATGCTCGTCCCCAGTGTCTACTCCCTGCCCCTGGCTTGAAATATCCGCCCTGACTCTGCAAAGCTTCTCACTGCATGCCTTCTAAAAACATGGTCCCAGCAAGGATTAAAGGGACTTGACTAAAAAAATCAAATGTTAGTAGATTGTCCCCTACACTGACATTGACGGTCATGAGACTGGATCTCGAGGTGCAAACAGATGCTGAAAAAAATTCACACCAGCTGGAGGATTCTCTTGTCTCACTTCGAAGAGTAGGTGAAAATGCCAAGTGCCCAGAAATGAGCGTCTGTAGAATGTGGCACATTGAGGTTGAAGTCTGCTGTTTCTCCTTAACAACCAAGCAACAGTTGACAGGAAGATTCTTGGCTCTGCTGAGTAAAGGATGCCCTGGAACCAAGACAGAGTCACGCCTGCAGGCCACAGGGGTCCAAGCCCCCTGCCTCACCCCATCCTTTGGGCCTGATGGTGAAGATCTAGCTGAGAGGACACAGCAGCTCCTCCTGGACAAATGCAGATGTGGCTCCTCCAGGGGCTGCGCTGGGCAAGGGCACAAGCACTCAGACTAAATACAATATTCCAGATGGGGCCACGCAATGGGACTAGGGTAGGAGGGTAGCTGAGGACCAGAGGTCACTTCCTGCTACAACAGTGCAATGGCACTTCCAACCAAGTTGTGTGAGAAGAGAGACACCAACAACAGTAGGAGCTTCAAGAGGAGGCCTTGAAAGCAGATGCCTGACGTGAAAATATTCATACTAAGAAATTCCCCTCTTTGGATGTATGAGGATGAATTGGCACATCCTTCACCTTGTAGGCAAATGTAATTTATAGTTTCTTTTCCTGAGAGTATCCTCTCCTATTTATATCCATGAGGACGAAGAAGCCTTTACTCATGACCTACTGGAGAATTCCAGTTCATCTCTACAGTGAAAGGACCCATGTTCTCTCTGCCACCTGCCAGAGTTCCAATTTTCCTCTCACTCTATAAAGTAGCTGCTTTTAACGGATATGGATGGGTCTCAGAACTGAACTGCTATTACTAAATGAAGAGCTTTCCTGCAGCAGTCCTGCAAACTGCTCAGGGTTCTCTTCTGTCTGGAATGTTGGAGGCTCTGGTGGGTGAGAGAAAGAAGAGTGGTTTATGGGATGGCCTGGTGAGAAGCGCAGCAGGAACTCTGGGGTGTATCAGCTCTTTATAGGAAGCAGGCAAACCAGAGAACAGGAGAGAGTTCACATCACATCACCTTCAGAAGCTGCTGCGGCCCCACAGAGCGCACTGCAAGGGAGAAGGGAAAGGCAGAAATAGAGCTGCATTGCTCTATGCGTAGTGTGGACAAACCAGAAAAATGTGTGATTCTTTACCCTGGCCGTGCAAAGACAGGTGGTTACACCCTGCAGACCTGCAGGGCTTCTGAGATGGAACAGTTTGGTACACCCTCCCCAACCTGTTCAAGAGCCCCTCTCCCACTCAGGCTTATTACTGGGGGATCTACTGTATTGGGCTGTCTGCCTAGCATCCTTAGAAACATCTCTTCTTCTGTAAAATTTTTAAAAACCTGCACACTGAAGAAAAATTGAATAATATATTCCCTATGAAAAGTGACCTGGAGAATCTCATTTGCATTGTAAACAGAGTCAGCCAAACCTTTTTGAATAACTTGACTGAGTGTTCAAGGAAATATTTTAATTCTAACTTTTACCCTTTTTCAGGACCTCTTAAAAGGCTACTACAAAAAACGGTCAGAATGCCTAAATAAACATTTCTCCAAAGAAGACATACAGATAGCCAAGAGGCACATAAAAAGATGCTCAGCATCCCTATTAGAGAAATCCAAAGCAAAACCACAGTGAGGTATCACCTCATACCAGTCAGAGTGGCCATCGTCAAAAAGTCCATGAACAATAAATGTTGGAGAGGGTGTGGAGAAAAGGGAACCCTCTTACACTGCTGCTAAGAATGTAAATTGGTGCAGCCACTATGGAGAATAGCATGGAGGTTCCTCAAAAAACTAAAAGCAGAGTTACCATATGTTCCGGCAATCCCACTCCTGGCCATAGACCCAGACAAGGTGGGGTGGGATGGAGGTAGAAGAGGAAGGGGATATATGTATACATGTAGCTGGTTCACAACCATTGTACAGCAGAAACACAACACTGTAAAGCAATTATATTCCAGCAAATTAAGAAATATATATATGCATCTCAGTGTTCACTGCAGCTATGATACCCAAGACATGGAAGCAACGTGAGTTTAGCAATAGATGAATGGATAAAGAAGATGTAGCACATATTTACAATGCAACACTACTCAGCCACAAAAGCAATGGAACACCATCTGCAGCAACATGGATAGACCTGGAGATTATCATACTAAGTAAAGACAGATGGACAAACTCTAATACCATATGATGTTACCTACATGTACAATCTAAAAAAATGATACAAATGAATTTATTTACAAACCAGAAACCGATCACAGACTTAGAAAAGAAAATATGGCTACCAAAGGGGAAAGGCTGGGGGCAGGGATAAATTAGGAGTGTAGTGTTAACATAGACACACTACTATAAATAAAATAGATAACCCACAAGGACCTACTCTATAGCACAGGTAACTCTGCTCAATATTCTATAATAACCTAAATGGGAAAAGAATTTGAAAAAAAGAATAGGTGCATATACATGTAACTCAGTCACGTTTCTGTCCGCCTGTAACTATCACATTGCTAATCAACTATCTTCAATATAGAATTAAAAAAAACATTTAAAGCCTACTGTGGTGTTCAGTTCCTTTTATACGTGATGATCAGCAAGCACCTCTGAGCAGGCTGAAGAAAAGAGGGCCCATGAGAGAGACTGACACCACAGCTCCTCAGTGGTGACCTTTCCATTTTCTTTCTTTCTTTCCCAAACTACTTTGACTACATAAATTGAGAAGCAGATTATTTTTTCATAATATTTTACATATAGGTATACTTTTATGTGCTATTTACCTAAATACTTTCAATTTTTTTTGAGGACTAAGATCCTATCATATTTAGACTATTATGTAGAGAAGCTATCTGTAAGTTTTACATTGTAATACATGTTACATGTCATGGAGCACTATACTCTTGAATGACAAGACGCCTGCAGACGTTACCCTAACCTCCTGAGATGCTCTACTGCAAGTGTCAAGGCTAAGACACTGTTTATCTTGTGGTCGTTTCTGGAATCTCTGCCTGGAGCTCTGGACAGCAGTCTGATGCCTGTGACATCAGAGGAAAGCAGGGGCCTTTGGCACCGTGGTGGCGGAGGCCAGATCTCGATCCACCCTTGGAAGGCTGTGTCCACTACTTCACCAGTGATGCCTGAAGCCCAATCTAAGTAATCTCGGGTTGGAGTCAGCAGGGGCTCTGGAGAGAAGAACATTCTGGGGTGGATGGTAACGGGCCACGGAGGGACGAGTGGCCACCGCCTTAGAGCAGCAGCCCTGTGCCCCCCGGCATGCGTGCCAAGGCCTGGGCACACACCCGCCACAGTCCTGCATGGGGGTGGGCTGCAGGGCCCCTCTGACACCAAAGGGCTCATGGTCAGGCCTCACAGTCCTCCTCCCCAGGGAGCCTCCCAGCAAGGCCACCTGGGGGTCTTGCCTGCTTCTCCTGAAACTGCGGGTGACACTCCTTATCTAGCAAAAGGAAATACTATCTCTGTGACAAAGAAGGAGCACTCCGGGGGTGGTGGAGAGTGACCGTGAGCAAGGGTGTCCAGCACAGAGTCCCACTGGACTCACACTGCCATGTCCAGTCCTGTCACCCCCGAGGCAGGCTGGGTGGTGGGAGAGGACAGGTGACCCACCAGAAAAGCCTGTTCATGGAGAGGATTCAAGGCTCTCCCCTGCAGAGCCCCGTTTAAACCCTAAGACAGACTCGGCGCTCCACCAAGGCCTAAAGGACACCACCATCCAGAAAGCTCCTGTGCAGCTCGCGGCCAGCACCTGCAGCCAACAGCGGCCCTCATGTAACCGCGACCGCCTCCGAAGGCTCCACGTGGTTCTGAAAGGAGACTGGCCTCCAACAGCGAGGGCTCTGCGCTAGGCAGGAGCCTGGCTCTGTCCTTCCCTCTAGAGACTCGGCAGGTTCTGAGCTCTGGTCCCTCGGTGGCCAGATGGGGTGCTGACGGCACCTCGGTCACAGGAGGGAGGCAACACATGGACAGGGGCTGCCGACAGAGAGCACAGACTGGACCACGAGAGGTGAGATCCCCCCAGAGAGGCCTCGTGGGAACTCTGCTGGCCCCCTGTTTCCACGAGGTCACCCCCGTCCACATGCAGGCACCTCCCCTGAGCTGTCACTTGGCTGCCTCTGACACCCCTCACCAGACTGCTTTCCAAAACGTGCCAGCTCATGGAGGGGAATTTTGCTTTTTCAGCAGACAGAGTTTCCAAGTGCCCCGGCAGGACACTGGGGGCCTGGAGGTCTGGTTCAGGAGAGCCTCATGCTGTGATGATGACCAGGATGAGTGTGTTGGACACCGGGCCCCACCTGCAGGGAGCCAAGGCGCAAAGCCAGACCCTGACCAGGACGTTCCGGCCATCACCCCGCCATCACCACTAACGCCACAAATGCCAGTTTCTGGATACCAAGTTGTCAGTTGCTTACATATCACAACCAAAAGAAAAAAATAATTGTTTCCTGTGAATTATCCTCGAGTCAGACAATCTGGGTATGAATTCTGCCCAAAAGCAATACTTCCCCAGTGAATAGCAAACCAGACTGCGTTTCCTTTTTGGTTTAATTTGACCTATTAAGGACAGGGAGGAGAACTCTGTCGTAATGCTCTGAGAGCCTTTAACAAGTATTCCTTCATAGCTGGCCAAGTCATAACATAAAAGGGAACTGCTTATTTCAGCAAAACTTTGGCTTTCATGTTTGGATAATATTCCAAGGCTCCAAATGGAGCTCCACCAAGGTCCAAACATTCCTCTCCCTGCAGCCCAAACACCGAGCTGTCTCCTTACAAGCTCTCACCTCTGCTCACAAGGTGACGTACTTACCTGACAATCACTCAGGAGCTTCTATTTGGAAATTTCCTTCCTGGGGGTTACAGGACAGCCAGGGCCAAGTGAGGGAAAACACCGTGTCTTTGCATTGTGCCCTTGACTGTGAAAGTATTTGAGTCTTTCCTGTGTCACTATCATAATCTTCATGTTTCTTAAGAAATCTGCAAAGAGCCAGCCTGTCTCGAAGGGGGCAGTGAGTGGAACGCATGCCCTCCCCCACAGCCCAGGAGGCCATGGGTCCACGGCAAGTGTCAGCCACACTATGAGTCTGCTTTGAGCCCAGAAACCTTTTCCTCCAGGGCTGCTCTTCCTCTGTGATTAGGCATGCATAAAAGGATCAAGGGAGGAACCCCACAGACTGGGAACCCCAAGCCTTCGGTGACTTCCAGGGGCTAGGAACAGGGCCTGAGGAGAGAGGCTCCAAAGGTCCAGACATGGGGAAACGGAGCCCTGTGCAACCACTCAGATGGATGTCTGAATTCTGATCACAGAAGGGTCATGAGACACACGCTGTGGAGAGGAATCAGCACTGTGCCCTATGGCCTGTGGCCCCGGTGGATGCTGACCACACTGTTCCCTGGTCACCTGCTGGCCCACTGGACTCAGCAGGCTTTCAAAGAACAAGAGCATGAGCTTTCTGAGTGGCAGGACCCCAGGTGGTTTCTTTCTGAGGGAGCTGGCTGGACTTTCTCTCAGAGAGGCCAGTAAGTGATGTCCAGCTTGGGTGCCTGGGACCGGAGGGGTCCCCAAAGGGACTGGCGGTGGGAGTGTCATCACAGGACCCTGCTGACTCAGGCGCAGGCCTACTGTGTGGCTGCATAAGGACGGGCTCTGGGAGGTGGGCTTTCTGATCAGGAGCCACAGAGATGGACAGAACCTGAGGTCACAGCTCCTCAGGAGCCGAGCGGGGCACTGAGGCAGGAGTTCAGCAAGGAAAGTGCAGGGCCTGCACTCAAGGTGAGCTGGGCTGGATGGCCAGTCTGTGGGCCGCAACCGGGTCCTGGGGGTAGGGCATCCACAGCTGGCTCCCGTGACAGCTTCGTCACAGGGAACAGTTTCTTCGCCAGAAACTAAGGTCCCCCAAGCTGGGAGGCACGGCCAAAAAAGTCTAGAAAGAGTTTAAGGGACAGTTTCTTCTGATGAGATAACACCTCAGGAGCCCTTGGGAAATACAGATTCCAAAGCTCCCGTCGAGCTTCAGGAATCAATACCATTTGGAGTCAGAGCCTGGGAATCTGTGCTTGTGCCAAGCAACACCCCTCTCACCATGTCCCAACCATGGGACTTTTAGGAATTCTAAAGCTTTACGCCCAAGCTTAAGCACAAGGAACTTAAAGGCAGGAAGCTTGCTCAGTTACAAGCATGGCCGTGTGATCCTGGGGGTCACTGGACCTTAAGAACCTCAGCTCTTCATCTGTAAAGTGGGAACAACACACTTCTTCACAGGACAGTGCTTGAGCTAATGGAGAGCAGAGTGCGATCTGTCACTGTGAAGGTTTGCAATTATCGCGTTTCTGAGCCCAAGTGAAATCTCGCAGGCTTCCAGCCCTGTAGCTGAGACAGCTCTGGGTTTCAGTCACTATCTTTGAACTGATGTCCCTAAGGGGGTCTGTCCTTGGCCGTGGGTCTCCTGGAAGGCCCTCCAAAGGGCTGTCATTTCAGCTAGCACTTTCCACTCTGCCTGATGGTTGGTTTGAAGGCCCTGTGCCACGGGATGGACCCATGCTTTTCAAATCCTAGAGTCATGAGGGAGAAGGGCTTTGAGGGGCAGCAGTCTCAGGGGTCAGCGCCACAGTGGTGAAGCCCAGGGTCATCTGATGTGCTAAGCTCCTTGAGACAGTAGCTGGCGTGAAGCTCTAAGAACCGGAAGAGCAGGATCAGAGGCCCAGGGCAGCTGACGAATGCAAGACGTGCTGAGGAGCAAAGGAAGGAGCAGCTACACAGGGAGGCTCCAGACGGACCACTGGAGGAGATGATCGTCATCACAAAGGGGCCGAGCCACGTCCAGCAAGCGAGGAGACGGCTCATGATGACACAGTGAGGCCCGGCTGCCACTCATAGCCCGGGGGAGTCGACCATACCCCCGAGGCCCAGGGGGAGGCAGTGTCAGGCTAGGGTCGCCCATCACACCCTGTGCAATGCCTCTCACAGCTCGAGAGGCCTGGGGCGCTGGACACAGCTCAACAGACAGAAAGACGATGGAGCTGCTGGCGAACAGAACACTGAGATAAAGCAAAGTGATCTGGCGTCATTTAACCCAGAGGAGGAGCCAAGGTCAGATGCAGAATCGAGTGATCGTGGCTCTTCACGCCCTGAGGAGGAGGCCAGTTCAGCCGGACCGAATATGTTAAGGAAAAGAAAACAGTTTGTGATGAGCATCCCAAGTATGGTGAAGCTTGCAAGGCAAAGGAAAGACCCTTTTCCCAACCTGGGCAGGCAGAGATGATAAAACATCAACTCAAGCCACAGTGAAAACTGGAAGGAAGATAGGGCCAAGCAGCTTCAGAATCAGCCCTGGCCTAGAGCTGGACTTGGGGACAAGCAGTTAACCTCTCTGGGGCCCCGTTTCCGCATCTGTAAAGTAAGGTCATGGTCTAGAGGGCCTCCCAGGTCCTCCCTCCTCAGCCTGAAAAGTCACCTTCTGTGGGCCCAGGGGGGACATGGCATCTGTGTTTCATAGCATGCTAAAAATTTTCCTTCCAAGGAAGCAAAAACAGGACACGTGCAGTGGGGGTGGGGGCCTGATCTGGGATTGGAGACCAGCTGCACAGTCCTGCAGGGGGTCCTCTGGTTCTGGGAGGGGAGGAGGGAAGGAGACCCAAGTGGAAGGGAGCACGGGGAGGCCAAGGAGCCAGCTGGGACTCAGAGGGTGCAGGAGGCTGTGGTCAGGCAGCAGCGGAGAGGAGGAGCCTGTCCAGCTGACAGGCCACTGTGGGAACACGAGGGTGGAGCTGTGCCCAGCAGGGAAGGCCCCGGGTCTTCGAAGGGGACTGAGTGGGCTGCCAGGGTTTCCGTTTTCCCTCTGCTGTTTATTAGCCCGTGATCTTAGGCAAAATGCTTATCCTCATTAGAACATCATTTCCATGTAATAAAATGGGGGTAACAGATCCACTTCATGGTATTTTTGTGAGGATAAACATGATTATGTGCCGGACACGTAGCAGGCATGGAAAAACTACCATCATTCTGAGGTGGGCCTGTGAATGGAATTAAGACAGAAAAAAAAGAAATCTCCGTGACTCACAGCTCAAAGACAAGACCTGACGCCGGGCTGCTTCCGCAGACGTGGACGGTTCTCCCCGCTCCTCCCTCAGATCCCAGGAGCACCGAACTTCCTGGAAGGGGGTGCTGTTACTTCCCTGCTTCAGGGTGGGGACACTGAGGAGCAGGGCAGCTGAGCCTCAAGGCGCTCAGCTGTAACTGAGCTGTTGAGATGTCGCCATCACTCAGGCTCCTGGCTCCAAAGTTGCTCCTGTTCTCCCAATATCTATCCCCGGGAGAGAAACCAGGAGAAAGTGGGAGGCGGACACGTCTTCTAAAGTGACAACCTAGTCAGCTGAGTAATTTGGGAACATGATACTGAATTGGTCATTCCTCCAATCACCCTGAGCCTTGGAAGCCCGCCAGAACCCACCTGGCACTGGGAAGGTGGACGGGCTAGGGCTCCTCTGGGCGGGCCCAGCAGGCACTGTCGCAGAGACGAGCCTGTCCTTTGCGCCCCACGGAGAGGGCAGGCGCGAGTGGCCAGCTCTCACACTCCCAGACAACAACATGCCCGTTCGGTCTCTGAGCAGACCCCCGGACCCTGGGCCACGGTCATGGCTCTCCCCAGCCCCGAGGGAACTGGAGGGTCTTTACTGAGCCACTCTGCTCTTTCTCTCTCATGGCACAAGGACCCCTGCTGAGCTCTCCCCACTGGACGCCCCCCAGGCCCAGAGCCTGTCCAAGACTCACCTCTCCTGTTCCACCTCCTCCCCCAGGACGGGACTCTGTCTGCTGAGGCCAGACACACAGCCCTGGGCCTCGACGCTGGGCCCTCATCGCTCATCTCCCTTCTCTCCAGAACGCACTCACACTCTCTGGCTCTGGGATTGTTAAAAATAATAATAATAAAGCGAGGTGGGGGGCATATTTTCTTTTCAAAATAGTCCTGCTGCAGCAAGCAACATGACTAAATGACTTCTTAGAGTCCCTTCCAGCCAGTGATTCATCAGACCTAGAATTTAAACTAGAATGGACTATTATATTCTAGCCAAATGTCTCATTTCTGCAAATAAGGAGAGTGCAGTCCATGGAGGTTAACAGTCATGGGGTCCACTTGCTGCCGTGGAAGGAGCACCAGGTCTGAAGTTAGACACTCAGTGTCTGACCAGCCTGGACCGGCCACACGCTGCGTGCCCTGGAGTGGGGGAAACGCAAGGACGCTCTGCTCCTCCTGCCTCCTGCGTCTCGTCCTGGCAGTCAGATGATAGCACACCCGTGAAGGACACGAGGCAACGTCAGGAACTACTCCATCAACATGAAGCAGTTTGCTCAAGGTGGCCCTGGGTGAACGCTGTTGTTTGAGTCTCATCACACACTGCTGCCTTCTTGACGTTTCACCAGGGCTCTGGTTGTTTTTCCCATAAACCATACTAATTTGACCTCCACAAGCGTGCCTTTAAGCCCCTCGAGGCACAGACTCAAACAGACCAACTTGGAGGAAGCTCACCCTTCCACCGACTCGGGGTCATGGCTCTCTGACCTAGGTCCAGAACTGCCCAGGGACAGGGCGTGCTTTCCCTGAGCCCTCCCGCCTCTGCAGGCCAGGCTGGGTGCTGCGGGCACTGCTTGGGGTCTATAGAGGACTGCTGGGCCACAGCCTCCACCCTGAACACTGGAAGAGGTTGGGGGTGAGTCACCAAGCCAGGTAACAGATACTGGCTCCTCCAAGGTCACACTGGACAGAGCTGGGAACTAGCTCAGCCACAAGAGCTGGCTCACTTGCCAGCTTGTGGTCGGGCACCGAGGAGAGGCAGGAGATGGCAGCCGGGCCCCGAGGATGATGCATGGACCTCCAAAGGCTCTACGCCCCCACCCCACTGCTGCTGGAGCCTGGAAAGGACCTCCATGCCCCTTGGATGATCACAAGGTGAGGCGTCCTTGGCAGGTGGGCCAGCGTCAGCTCTGCACTCTCCCAGGGAATGTGCGTTCTGCCACTGCGACTGCCCGGCCCACGGGGACATGGGGGCTGCCTGGACCTGCCCCTTTCCTCCCTGACAGCCCCCTACACTTGACACAGGGTGCCACTCCCCTCATCGGAGAGAGCCAAGCCTCTTCTCTCACAACAGTCTCCAGCCCGTGAAGAGCCCAGCAGAGAAATCCTATGTCCCCTGCTTTCTGAAGCATGAAAACTGTGTCACGTTTCAGGAATAATGCTGAGGTCAGGCCTACAGACAATATAACTCTTTTGCTCTAAGCAATAAAAGAGCAAAAAATGGGGAAAATCCCGTGAGCCAGTTCAGCCAACAATTTTCACGTTGAAAAAAAAGTTAAAAGTCCAAGCTGGAGCCATGTGGATACATTTTCTTTACCCTATACTTCAGGCGTCCATAACCTTCCTTTTAAATCATCTCCAAGCAGCCCCAAGTCACGCCAGACGCAAATCACGAGGTGGCTTTGGTCTCGAGGCAGTGGAATGTTCTGCAGCGGATGGGCCGCTTCCCGGGCGCCAGGGGGGAGCCCCCAAACCCGCGAGGCTGAGAGCACGCATGACATCAGAGCTCAACCATCCAGGAAGGGGCTGCGCAGGCCGCAAACCACAGCGGGCAGATAAAGCAGGGAGCAGCCTTGCTTAGGAAAACATTCGCGAATACCACAGGCAGCTGGCAGAGGCAAGTTTAATTACATTCACAGAAAGCCACTGTTTCCTCGCCCCACAGCCCTGGTGCTGGCCAGCGTGTGGGGAGTGACCGGCAGCCCAGCCGGCATGGAGGGCCAGAGGAGCTGAGCGGGTCACCACTCCCCCCATCTGCGCTCTGTGACACGCCTTTACTGGCCCCAGCTGTGGAGCCGCTCAACAGGCTCTGAAAGGGTTTTCAAGCAAACTAGACCTCAGGAGTAACCTATCCTTCAATTTATAGCTGGAGATCAAGGGCATCCATTATTCAATTCATGATTAATTGACAAGGCACCAAGCGCATCCTGGGCATAAACGAAGCACAGCGACTGCCATCTGCCTTCACATCAGGGGACCAGGGCTGTATTTTGCAAGCGTATTTTACTCATTTATTTATTTATTGTTTCTAAAGGAAGCGTTCAAAGAGTTAACTATATAGTGTTTGAAGGGCTGCTACATGTATTGGATGTGCCTCTGGGCACCTCAGAGGAACAACGTTCAACAGATATTGGTAAAGCGTGATTGAAGCTCAAGGGGAAAAAATGGTCCAAAAAAAAAAGCTATCTTAAAGAGTATTTAAGCGACATCTTACAGTAACTGCTAGAGTGGGAGTCTCAGGAGAGACTGCAGAATCTTTTATGAGACAAAAAGGATATGCCTGAAGAGTTCCCTTCTTTTCTAATTTTAGCCCCAGAGAGCATGGCTGCTGCTAATTCCAGTCTGTGATTCCAACTAAGTGAAGGATTATCAATAATAGCAAGAAGGGAAAACAGGCCCAGTGAAACCACACTACAAACACAGAAACAAGCAACAGATGGAGACACTGCTGATCAAAGAGGGCCTCATTCTTAAAGGAACAGTGAAAAACTACAGTGTCATTTGTGGCACTGACGTCCTGCGCCAGGCTGTCTTACAGCCTGGTACCGCGCACTGGCAGTATTCTTCACCAGAACCCACTGTGCATTTCAGGAGAAAGTGAGAGGAGGGCCCTAGTGCACGTTCTTAATATCTTCATGGAACCCCTAAAACAATGGCCGGAGAAAAAGGCAAGGCTCCAGAGTTGATGAAGATAACCTGTTTGCCTTTGTTAGGAGCCAGGACCTGCCTTTAGAAATTGCTGGGGTCGTAAGATCTCTTGTAGGTTTACTGGGAGCAGAAACAAACGAGCCCCCACTGAGCTCCACCAGGAAGAGTGAGAAGGGCCATAAAGTCTTTTCATCATGTGGAAAGAGACTCACGTAACCTACCAGCGTGTTTCACAACATTGCAGTACCCTGAGACTCTCTCCTTCCCCTCCTCAGGCAGTCCTCCCCACCCCCAGCCTATCGCTGTCACCAGGTCACCTCGACCACCCACAGACCACCTGCCCGGCAGGAGGGCAGTGACTTCAACATCCCTGTGAGCCCAGGTGTCAGGGTTTTCAGGCTCATGGCACAGAAAGTTTGGGGAAAACCTCTTCATAAAATCATGCTGGCTAGCTCTGGATTAGCTAGTTTCAAGAACTCACCAACACCGCGTACTTATGAAACAGTGACAGCAAAGCTTTCCATAAAAACCATCAGACTTTAGCTAGTCTTTCTAGGGTAGGCGAGTCATCAGGAATGCATTCTTCCCTTTGTGCTCGGCCTGCCACTTGTTCCCTGAGAGCGCAGCCAACTGCACGCGAACCAAGGCGCGGACCCCATCCCAGGACCTTCCAGGGGAACAGGAGGACTCCGCCAGACAAAGGGTTGCAACCAGGTGACACCCAAGAAAACAAGCAGACAATCGGGAGGCAACTGAAGGGCGTCCAGTGAGAGAGCTCCCGGATTCCTCGTGGAGAGAGGCATCCCGAACCCTCAACCCTCGAAGCGTTTCCAGCTGAAGTTCATTCAGCCCCGGATCCGCAACCAGGCTGTCCGGGAGCGCTCTCCTGGGAGCGGTTCCGTCTCCTTGGACCAGAGATGGAGAGACTGCAGGGACACTGGGCTACACCAAACCAGTGCCAGCCGCTCCAGGAGCACAAACGCTTGAAAGAGCTTTGGTCAGAGTGTCACTTTTTAAGGGAAAAGGACGGGGGGCGGGGGAGAACCTCAGCCTCTTGCCTCTCTCCCCTCCCCCACCCCTGCTCTAACCGCGGAGAAGTCTAGGGCGCAGGACCCCTCCCAGACCCCAAAGCCGACGGACAAGGAAGGGCAGGCTGGAGCACGCGCTGCCCGGCCCCGCCGACCTGCCAGAAGGCGGCCTGGACTCCGCGCGCCCCCCGGCCCCGCGCGCCCCCGCGCCCCGCCTGCACTAACCGGCCGCGCCGCGGACACCTCCTGCCCCGAAACACCTCGTCTCGGGCCTCTCAGGACTCAGTCCCGCCCGGCTCACAGCGCCGGCCTCTGAATTCGGTCTCGTTGGCGGAGCGCCGGGCACGAAGAGCGTG